>JBBPUC010000400.1:0-21752 GCA_038094375.1 Tubosaeta aff. heterosetosa | reverse complement strand
TATGTATTAATTTATACAAGATAGTTTTTCTTACTTGACCCACTTCCACTACTTCTTGTTACCACCATAAATACACTTGCTTGTATTGGCCTCCATTCTGCACTACTTGTTTGTCCTCAACATTGTCAATTCTAACTTCTCACCTTTGCTCCAGGCCATATTTCACAAGCTTTGGTTTACATCACTGGCCACTCAGGTAATGATGCTTATATCATTTACCATTGTATTACCATTCAATATTGATTTTCAGAAAGTCTTATCTTTCCTTATTACAATAGGTACTAGTGATGTACACTAGCTATTAACATAAGCTCCTCCTTGGGGATGCACATCCCTCACTCTGGAGGCAGCCCATACACTTATCCCTAACTTCTCTCTGCCACTGTCTCTAGATCTCCTTCTCCTTTCCCTTTCTCCTCCTTTCTATGTGACTCTGAACCCTCTTTCTAGCCTTGCATCTCTGTTCACCCTCTTTAGTTTCATGTCTCAGGCCCTCCATTTCAATCTCATGTGTCTTATCCTCTGGCTCCTTGCAAATTTGTCCTAGATGTGGTTGTGACCAGCTCCAGGACAGGCCTGCCTCTCGATTAGACTTCATGAATGTGCTAAATGATGACAATCCTACCATTATTGGAACTGTGGCTCTCTAAAGGTGTACCCCAAGGTATTGTTTGTCACATAAGCAAACTTGGAGTAGTACCTTTGGATATCTGAGAGTCAAGAGACAGAGGATGATTGCAAAATAGCCCAGCTTCCAGCTCTTGCTATCCAGATATTTAATATGTTCTCTGTAAGCATCTCATATAAAGTGATACACAGCAGCAGCATACCAAAAACACTGCTGCTGATATGTGTTGAACTTCAGATATGCTAGTGCCAGCAGCATCATCACACTGAGAACATTGTACATATTTTGCTTTGTCTGTCCCTAGCAGAAGGCCATGAGGAGTATGTTGTTGGTGTTTTCATTTGACTCATTTGGCATAATCTGGACAATACAATGGTCTGCTGACTCAAGAGAGGGAGATACAGGACCAAGTTCAATATGAATATTGCTTTTGCTTCCTGCCTCACCTATTAGTACAATGTTGAAGATGATTGCCTTGTACTGCCAACAGTCGTGTTGTCTTTTCTAGTGCTCCATGGATGTAACAGAGTAATGAAGATTGTCTGAGAAGATGCCCTATAAGGTTATTATAGCTGTTTAAGGGATTGTGTTTTACCTTGAGCAATTGCAAAAGAGTTGTGGAGTGTCATGAAATAGTAGGTCCTGAATCATTATACTCAAATGATTTTTATAACCAAGTCATATTTTAAATTTGACCAAGTTTGTGGAACACATGCATCATGCATTAGGAAAAGGACACTGGTAAGTGAGCTATCTAAATCTATCCATGTACTATCCATACTATCCCACGAGTTACAGTAGAGTCCCTTATACAGTCATTGCTCATTAGATACCACCATTGGATTCTCCATAGTCAGTATGGGTATATCCATTTTTCCTTCATTGTTTCTCACTTGTATTTCACTCTCTACACAAGCAGACACATAACTTTGCATTCTCACTATGTTGTGGCTGTTGTATTTACCATTATTTACCAGAAGTCCACATAGAGCCTGAAGTCCACTCTAGTTTCCTCTTCAGTTACTCATTGTAGACTTTAGTCCTTGCTCCCAGAGGCTTCCTGAGTTGATCCACCAAGTGGCTGTTATATTTGGTGATTTCGCACTCTTTCAGTTCATATCTCGCTCAATTCTCTATATTTTGCTCGCTAGATACCACCATTAGATTCCCCATGGTCACTATGGGTATATCCATCTTTTCCTCGTTGTTTCTCACTTGTATTTCGTTCTCTGCACAAGCAGAGCTCTCACTTTGCGTTCTCATTGTGTTGTGGCTGTTGTGTTTACCATTATTTACCACAAGCGCACATAGAGCCTGAAGTCCACTCTAGTTTCCTCTTTGGTTACTCATTGTGGACTTCAGTCCTTGCTCCCAGAGGCTTCCTGAGTCGACCCACCAAGTGGCTAGTTCGCTTATTCAGCCCTTTGTCATCAACAGAAGACTCTTGTTCTTTTGTTATACAAGTTGTACCACTTGAGATGAGACACTCACAAAGAGGTATGACAATGTTCTGAAGAAGTTGACAAGAGTGACAAGGAGTTTGTGAGAAGACTCATAAATGTCATGGAGGTTCAAAGAGGTTAATGAGAGGTGACTCAAAGACAAACATAGAGAGTTGACAAGGGTCACTCAACAACAACATAGAGGTTCAAGAAGTCAATGAGAGGGAGCTCTTTTTTTTTTTTTTTTTTTTTGACTCCATTTGTGTCTATTGGGGTAATTTACCCTATGTAAGACATTACTATGCGGAGCTCATGATAGGATGGATCTTTGGTTAGACGAACACTAGGGGGGTGGGTGTAGAGCTGGAATGATACATCACAGGGACATAGTCCTGAATAATCACATGACAGAAGAAACTAGCATAGGACTTGCAATGAAGAATCATAGGCTAATGGCCGGCTAAGGCTGAATAGATTGGATCGATCGATAAAGGGGGGATCGGGTGAAAGGTTGGGTAATGATGAAATAACGAGAGATACCAGACAATCCAATATGTACCAGCTGAGAGGCTTACGGCCAGTTGCACCGAGTGCAGCCAGGATTTCACTGTAGGGGTCTTGTTGGCGGTGTGCCATAGGGGCGAGTAGATCTACTTTGTGACCCGTGTCTGTTTTGCCTTTCCCCTTCGGGTAGGTTGAGTTCGGGATTGTTGGGGGGCATAGCGGTGGCCGTGCCGGCTGCAATGGAAAAGGGGTTGGCTGTCGAAGACAGGCATGAGGAGGTTGGCATAGATGGGGCGGTGGGTGGCAGAGGGTTGATGGGGATGGGTGTTGTAGTGGCAGAGGGTGCGGTGGGTGTTGAGGCTGCGTTTAATGCGGCTAGTTTGCACTCAAGGTCTGCCAGTCTGGAAATTGTATTCGAGTAAAGCATGCTTAAACTTTCGCAGTTGAGGCAGGGACGTGGCGGCTGAGAGGTGGATTGGGTGAGGGGGGCTATACATTGAGGTATCGCTTCCTGTGGGCTTGAAGTTTGAGTGGCTTCTGATTGGTACTCCGCTGTGGGAGGTGGGAAAGAGTCGGCTGGGACCGGAGTAATCTCACGGTCCAGGGAGGCACAGTGCTGGGCGAGGTGGTAGCGAATATGAAGTACCATGTTGCTTTGGTATAGTCGGAGGAGAGGAGGGGGCACTTTGCCGTCCACCAGCATCTCTGGGTTGAGATGGGTCTTGAAGGAGTGAAACACAGTTACTAGCCACTTGAGGGCTTTAGGGGAGCGTGGAAGACATGAGGTGGGTACAGTAGGCACTTTGAAGGACTTCCCTGCGTTGGGTCCAGCTTTTGTTGTCCATGTCCAGGTGGGGGGTGAGGTCAAGCAGTGGTGCAGGACATAGGAGGGGATGTCAGGGGGGACAAAGCGGGTGCGCAGGGCGTTTTTCGGCATGAAGTGAATGCATTTCCCAATATCAGATAGGCGAACGGTGCAAGGCACCTGAGGGTCGCATTTGTGAGGTTGGATTGGGGCTGGTGGGGCTGGGGGAGCAGGTGGTTGGAGAGATCGGGTGGGCGCTAAAGTGGACATGGTGGTGGTACAGGTCCAAGAAGCCTTTAGGGAGCTCATTGACAATGAAGAGTTGCTTGACAACAAAGTCTCAAGTGAGAGGTGACTCAAGTGACATGAGAGCTATGTATTGCACAAACAATACAATAGAACTAGAGTAAGAAACTAGAATACATGACAGCCAGATATATATAGTGTGAAATCAAATGGATGGAACACTATAAAATATCATGGAATATGGGAATACTAAGCTGTTGTGAGTGAAATGACTTCAGAGGAGGCTGTCCATATGAAATAGGAACATAGAAAATGAGTCAAGAAAAGAACAAGGAATCCCATATAGAGAATCAAGCAAGGACCAAAAGAGAATAGGATATATTCTAAGAGGAAGTTGAAAGAGAAGAATATGGACTGGCAAGGATAATAGATAGACTGATGACAAGAAGATGATGACAAGATGATGCAAGGGAATTGGCCTAAAGATAAGATCAAAGCACAAAGAAAGATAAGAGATGTGACCTATCATAGATGTAATGAAGAGAATGAGCAAAGAAATTGTAGCATTTATATGGAATACCTCAGTAAGATCATCAGAGAAGGTTGTCTCAAAATAGACTCTGTAAAGCTCTCCATAATAAAAGGCTGGAAACCATCCATCTCAGTCAAAGGCATTCACAATTTCCTTAGTTTTGGTAATTTTTATCAGAGGTTTGTTCTAAACTTCTCCAACATTGTCATACTTGTCATACTTCTCACTTGTAAAAATGAACCATGGCTCTGGACATCTCTCTAGGAGACCATCTTCCAATCTTTGAAAACCTTGTTCATCTCAGCACCTGTACTTGCTCTCTCTGATATCTTGAAACCTTTCACTCTCATGACAGATACATCTCTCCTTGCAGCTGGAGCTGTACTCCTCCAGGCTGATATTAATGGTGACCTCTACCCTTGTGCCTACTTCTCCAAGATGTTCAGCTCTGCAGAACATAACTATGATATCTACAACAGGGAACTTCTAGTGGTCATTCTTGCTCTACAAGAATGGCAACATTACCTACTCAGTACTTTGTACTCAGTATCCATCATCACAGATCACAAGAACCTTTTATATATCAAGAATCCTTGAAAGCTATCTTGTTGTCAAGCTTATTGGTTGTTGATTCTTCTTGACTATGACATTCTCTGGAAGGTTACTCTAGGAACTCAGATGGGCCCCACTGATACACTCTTATGAAAAGATCTTATTGACACAACTTCTGACAATATTGATGCCACTATCTTTCTAGACCCTATAGTCATCAATGCTCTTGACACATCACTTATGAACCACATTTGTTCTTTGTCTTCCTCAGATCCTTTAGACCCTGTCCACTTTGCAAAAGCGGCTTCAGTTACTAATCATAGTACTACATTTACTTTGTGGGGTTGTACATACTGAAATAAATGATCAAGTGGCTGATAAAACATATGATAGCAAAGATACCACAGGTATTAACTCTTTCCTCTTATCTCCATAGATCCCAAAATCCAGATAGTCCTCCAGAGTGAGCTTGAATATCAGTGGTGACTTCTTGTGCTACTAATGATCATAGTCACCCAGATAACTGACTATTATCAGTTACTCTTTCTGTCAAGAAGAGAGTGGATTCTTTACCATAAATCAATTCTAACCAGTGAGGGATGGATGTTGGAATTGCTCAATGGACATCCTAATCAAATCAAGACATCACTTGGTGTCTCTCATGATGTCTTCAATGCACTTGCCCAGATCTTGATACAGAATAGCATCAAAAAATCACATCATGGAATTTCAGTTGAAGAACAGCTTGGCATCTTCCTCCATACTTGTGTAACAGGTTTCAGTACATGTCACATTGGTGGGAGGTTTCAACACTCACTGATAATAATTTTGAAGTATAAATACTAGTCCTATGATACAAGCAAATGGCTAAATGGTTAGCAGGTATTTTCAGAAGATGGTTGAATTTTTCTCATCAAATCCATTCTACTCATTGAATGTGCAGCTGCCAACAGCTGATACACCTATTGTAAGCAAGATCCCAAATGATCACTGTTTCCAATACTTTTTGGACTACATTGGAGCTGTTGATGGGATACATATTCATATATTTGTACCAGTCAAGGAGCATGCCAATATGCGAAACTGAAAGGGGAAAATATCACAGAACTGTTTGTTCATCTATAATTTTGACCTTCTATACACATATACAATGACAGGCTGGGATGGATCAATAGCAGATGCTACAATATAGCACTATACACATACTTACAATCTATATATCTCCAAAGGGAAGTATCTTCTTGCAGATGCAGGGTTTAAAGGGTCAGATGCACTTCTGGTTCTGTATCGTGGTATACAGTACCATCTAAAAGAGTGGTGTCAGACAAATTTGCAGTAAATTAAAATTTAAAAAAAACTAATGAAGTACTTATTTAAGCACTTATTAGCCCAAAGAATGTGAAAGAATTATTTAACCTACATCATATGGGTCTTTTAAATGTTGTTGAATGTATCTTTGGTGTTACAAAGTGTCAATGGAAAATTCTCCTTCTTACATCTGAATACCATATGGATGTTCAAGCATGTATTCCTGTGGCACTTTGTACTGTCCATAATTTTATCCACTGGGTGGATTCTGATATGTTTTTTACCCTAGAATTTCAAGCAGAGCACCTGGAACAGATGAACATCAGTAATGATGAGAACAAGGATACCAACTCTAGATTTCTTGCAGAAGGTCCAGTTAGCACAGTAGAGAAACAAAGGGCAGAGGAGCAGCATAATCAAATTGCAGAAAGGATGTGGCAAGACTATTGCCACAAATCAAGGGAAAGAGAGTACATGTAGGAATGCACTACTGAATTCTGATATGATAAATGTGACTATATGATATACTAAACAAAATCAGTAGAGATTAAATGGATATCTATCAATGTACCATGTCAACAGTACTATGCAGCTGGCTTGGATCTCTTCAAGTGTATTTGCAATCCATAGCTCTTGTGCTTCTTGACTGAACCTGAGGAAGAATTTCATGTGAGGCTTGTTTTCCTTATTGCTCATGTAGTCAGCAAGAGTATTGGCCTGCAATGCATCGAGGTTGAATGACTCAAACACTTCAGAGGCTTTATCAATATAGTTATCATCATTGATCAGTAGTGACAAGATATGTGATTGCAAAAGTCCCAGCAAGGTAAGTGTGATAGGTTTGAGGGTGTTGGGATCAAGGTGTTTGAGGAATGCATTTAGTCGTTGCAACACAGTGTCCTTCTCAGCTGCTGCTTGTGTAGCTATAGATGATGGGCAGGATTGTTTCTTTTGGCCCTCAGATATAGTATTTGTACTAGGTGCACTTGATGTTTTTCATTTTTGACTGATACTTGTCATCTCTGTAGAGGTCATCAAAACAGTAGATCAGGGTAGATGAGATACTTGGAGATAGATGAACAGTGTAGAAGGGGTAATATTGAGGTTAATGAAACTGGTAGTGCACACTAGAGTAGGTGGGGCCACAAGGGTAGTAGCAGAGGACATGGTAGTGGGAAGATCAACCTCCATCACTTCATCATCATGGGTATTCAACAAGCCAGCCACTGGTGAATTACTAGTGTCCTTCTGACAACGCTTGTGCTGGAGATTGTGAACATATGACTATTTAGTCAAAGATGAGGAAACAAGAAGGGATAAGTCCTCCCAGTATGGCCATGGATTATTATTGTACTTTACTGCACTCAGATGTGACTGGAAAAGTGTCAGAAATATAGAAGATCATATCTATGTTATACAAGTTGTACCACTTGAACAGAGCGGACAACATGAACCTTATTCAGGGAGAACACTCACAAAGAGGTATGATAATGTCCACCAACCCCGACAACTCCTCAACTCCTGACCCCTCGGAGTCCCTCCGGAGCATCGGAGAACCGAACTTAACAGTTACCTTACAATATGAAGCCTATGCTTGTTTGGTTGCTTGATTAACAATAGCCTCTTGATCATCAGAGTAGGCAAAACTGGATGCAGAGCTCTTTATGTGTGCAATCACAAAATATTCTGACTTTAGCTTTTATTACATTCAAGAAGTTTATAAACATAAATTTTTCCACTTTGTAGAACAGAACTTGCCCATCTTCAGAACCTTATGATTGAGAAACTTATCATTCAGGTCAGCTGCAATCTTGTTGAATGTCTTGTCCTTAAATCCATTGTCACCTACTGCCCTATGACGGAGCACAAGAAGATTGACAGGCACATTTGTTTTCTTAGTGGTCTATATAGTTCAAATGGTGTAATGTCAACCTGATACAGGTTTTTCTCTTACCACCAGGCTGCTGGGTTATGGAATCAATGACACTACAGTGACTCCAAAAACCTATATGACCAAAAAATACTACCTTATATATACATTCTTCAAGATTCCACACTCTCCACTAGGACTGAAAAAAACCATTGTAATGGAGTGGTCACATTAAAATGGTTATATCTCATCCATATCTGGCTGAAATCACATGACCAAGAGACCAATTTGTAGCCAAGAGCAAGTACTATATTTGTCTCTATCAATGCTAAGCAATATTCCCATGTGTTGTTGTGGTGTGCTTTACACACCACAACACCATTAGACATTGTAACAGTTTTTGGAGTCACTATAGATGGAACAAAGGAATTACAATATAGGAATAAACCTATACTGTATAATCGTGGACTGATGATGAATAAGCTGTAGTGCCAATTTTATCTAAAGAGAAGTGGAGCTACAATGAATGGATATGTAAGTGAGATAGAAAGATATAATGAGACAAGGTAAAAATTATAACATTAACCCCCTCATATGCTTGAACCACCTGGTTAAGTAAGTCAGGTGTGATTGGTTCCTCCAAATATCTGACCAGCTTGAGAAAGGGAGTAGTCATCTCTGATATATTCAGGTTGATCACACTTAGTACATTTCCTAGAAGTGCAGATCCTAGGTCTGTGACCTCAAAGACTATAGAACAAGCATTGTAAGATGAGGTAGTCCAAGACAGGATGACCTGGTGTAAAGATATAGCAATGAGGACAGTGGTATAGTCTACAGTCCTCTCGATAGTGATCCAGACTATGATATTGAAAGCACTTGATCAGGGCAGAAGCAGAACAACAGGTGATTGGAGTATAAACAACACAAGTTGATGCAGCCATAACTGTCTATCCATTGAGAAGATGAACAGTGTAGGATCAGTTCATAGCTAATATGGTGGGATTGAATTGTCTGTAAGATTCAGATAAACCAGATTTGTCTAAAGGGGACAGAGAGCCAGGAACTGTAGTAGGATCTAAAGGTGGAGTAGTAGTCTTGCACCAAGACCCACCCCTCTACTATCTCTGTATCTCCACATCTCTGACCCTCTGACCCCTATCAGAAGCAAGAAGGAACCAGTTTTGACAACTGGTACCTCAATGAACACACTATCTACAATGCTTATCTGTTTTCTCTTATCTCTGACCTCATCAATGCCATGAAAGACTTGACTGTCTTCACTAAGTTTGATGTCCAATAGATATACAACAATATCTACATATGAGAGAGATCAATAGAAAACTATGTTCATCACTACACTTGATCTTCTTTTTCCCTTTTTCTTTCAAGTATATCCTCCATCATCCTTTTGTCTCTAATTGATTTCCTTTATGGAATTCCTTGCCCTCTGTATAACTCATTTATTTCTCCATTTGTTTCATCTTGTCCTTATCATCTTGAATAGTCTCTCTCCATAGCCACTTCTCTCATAGTAGCTTAGTAACCCTGATATTCCACAACATTCCATAGTGTTCCATTATTCTTATTCCACACTATATGTATGTTACTGTACCTTAGTTGAGCATTACTGCCCCTATCTTAGATTCTAACAGGTTATAAGCCCTGCTAGTGCACACTAGCAGAAATGGTCACTCTACACAACTCTGCTCCAGAGTGTACAAATATGTCCATAGCTCCAATGCATTCTGGGCCACCTCCAATACCTTCCAAAGCACACTCCTCTGCCACTGAATGCCTAGTCCTACTCAGACCCAGTAACTTTCAAGTGTGGATATTACACATCTCCGCCAAACTCTGCCAGGAGAAAGTCTTTGGTGTTGTTCTTGGAACCAATATCTCTCTGCTCCTGTAGACAGCTCTGCTACTCCTAGTATATCCTCCAGAAAGCCCTCTAGGTTATCTAGCTCTATCTCTGCTGTATTGTCATTGGTGGACAAAACCAAAAATGGACAGAGTACAATGAAAAGACATACAGCATTATTCAGGATCATATCTCCAATGCACTTCTCCTGAAAACAGCAAACCATGCCTTCATTAAAAGCCTCTATAACACTCTAATTGCCCTCTATCAAAAGTCTAACCTCCCCTCCACCTTCTACTCCTATTGCTAACTCTTCTCTTTCAAATGGGACAGCATCTCCAACATCTCCAAGCACACCACATCCATTCTATTGCTGGAGTCCCACCTTACTGAAATGAGATACTCTGTTGACTCAAAAATACTCACTTTCATCCTCCTAAACTCTCTTCTGACAACTCCAGAGTGGAGCACCTTTGTATCATTGGTCATTAACATGATCAAGGAAAGCAACCTCATGTTCAATGCTATCAAAACTCAAATACTGTCAGAAGATGTATACTTATATAAAGCTCTCTGCAAGACTTGACTCCATCCACTCTGTTAGTATGAAGAATGAGCAGAAGAAAAAGGAGAAACACTCTGAGCACCACCGCGTAACCAGACACAATTTAAAGGAGTGCAGGAGTAGGAATCAGTGGTCACTGGAGTTGAGAGAAAAGTACAAGGACATGGCAAACATTATGGAGATAACCCCAACTCTGATGTCTGGTCTGCCAGACAAAACCAATGGAAGTAGCAAGACTGTAGAGCATACACTATACACACACATTCAAGCTTACTTGTTGTTCAGATTTGAGTCAAAATCTGCCATCATCATCGACTCCAGAGCTACGTCATATATAGTATCTTACTGGAAATGGTTCTCCACATACTCTATACTTTCTCCACCCTGCTCAGTCGAATTTGGTGACAACTCCACAGTCTGCACTATTAGAATAGACACAGTCATTATATGAAGTGTAGTGTAAGGAAAACAGTATGAAATCTCTCTGAGTGATGTCTTACATATACTGGAGTTCGCACTGTCCCTGATATTGGTACTATGCTTGGTCAAGCTAGGTTTTTCCACATCCTTCCCCGGAAACTCCAATCTCTACTCCATGAGGAAAGGGCAAGGCATCATCATAATAGGACATCACAAAAATGGTCTATATCATGTGGATGTAACTCCACTGTATACTCTGGACTTTAGTCTCATCTCCATCAACATAAATGTACTCCACAGACAATTAGGCCATATTGCAACATCATACATTTGAACCATAATCAAAAATGGCTATCTCTAGAGCATCAAAGGAGTCACTAGAGTAGAGAAGTTCTATGAACCTTGTACATCCAGAAAGAAGAAGAAACTACCCTTTAAATCTCATGAGGAAAAATACACCACTACACCACTGGAAGTTGTCCACACAGACATTAAAGATTTGATAACTCCACAATCACTGGAAGTTTTCAAGTATTGGCTCCTAATGTCATATGCTGTTCTGACACTCTGGTACTCTGATGGTATCCTCTGCACCAACTCCAATGCGATCTCCTCAAAGACACATCATCTGACCTTCAGACCCATGTGACATTTTCTTTCTCAATTATTCTAGTATTTTCATTGGCTGTGCCTGATTTAGTAATATGGCTTCCATTTCATAGACATTACCGATCCACAGTCTGGTTGTGTGCACCTCCGGTGTACAGCTCCAGTTATGATATTTCCCATTTATCTGTCATTGTCATTCCATGTTCTATCTTACCAATCTGTAGTAATTCCGATGTATCTCCGCACTATAAATACTTATAGATAAACTCTGTTGTACTTTAGTCTGAATATCAACTAAGATACTCTAGTGTTCTCTAACTCCTCACTCCACTCCTCTGCTTCACAAGGACCATCAAACCTACACAAGGACATGACACATAAGTTCTATGTCAAGATCCACCAACTCTGACAACTCCTGCCCTTTTGGACTTCCTCTGGAGCACTGGAGAACCAGTCTCAACACCTAATCATCAATGACTACACTCAATTCCCTTGGATCTACTTCCTCAAGCAGAAAAGCATTGTCCAAGAAACCTACCTCTATTGAAAGTCTGATGCAAAAGACATTTTCCAGACAGAAATTGGCTCTGAATGATTTTCAGACCTACACATCCATCTCATCTGGAGCAATGAGGGGAGTGAGTACACTAATAAGGAATTTAAAGATGTACTCAGGAGCAATGGTACCATTCTGGAGACCTCCACTCTATACATTCTGGAACAAAACAGACTTGTCAAATGGATGAACTAGATGCTCAACCTCCTAGTAAACTCCATACTCAAGGATTCCAAACTCCTGAAGTCCTTCTGGTCTAATACAATGTCCACCACTGCATACATCTCTGTCCAAAGTCCAACATCCGTCCTTAAAGGAGATACTCTGTATCATGTACTATTCAAATGATCTGTTGATCTGACCCTGTTCCACTCTTTATATTAAACCCAGATTAAAACTCTGAAACATGAGAACAAGCTTGTTTCCAGCCTAAATTTAAAATATTTCTAATAAATGGAAAATGATAATTTAAATAGCTTTGCTAATGGAAATGAGAGGGTGTGAGAGCTCTTACATAATGTTTATACATGTATCTTTAACTGTATGATTAAAAAATGCCACCTCATGTATATACATTCTTCAAGATTCCATACAGTCCACTAGAGGTGAAGGGACTGTTATAATGGAGTGGTCACATTAAAATGGTCATATCTCATCCATATCTGGCTGCAATCACATGACCAAGGAACCGATTTGTAGCCAAGGGAAAGTGCTATATTTGTCTCCACCAATACCAAGCAATATTCCCATATGTTGTTATGGTGTACAAAGCACACCACAACAACATTAGACATTGGAATGGTTTTTGGAGTCACTGTATGCCCTCATCCCAAAAGAATAGCAAGACAGAAAATTCCACTCACATGGACAAAAGTGTGTCCTGCTTGGATACACTTACAGCCAACAGGCATACAAACTCCTAGATTTGGAGCACAGAACCATCATCTCTAGTCATCATGTCACTTTCCACAAATCCAGCACCATTTCTGACTCTAAAGCTGCTCTATGGACTTGTGCATCCAAGGTTCAGTGGGAGGGACTAGATACTAACCACATCCACATTTCCAATCCAACTCCAGAAGAGGAAGACAACAATGACACAAACCCTTGTCCAGATTCAGTGGGAGCGACTCTCATCAAGCCAAACAATGTGAAAGTGTTAGTAGATAAACTCAGTCAACTTCATCTTCACCATTCAAAAGAGACCAAAGCTCCAATGCACCCACCACCTCCAGTCCATCCTGTAACTCTGATGTATCCTCTAGCAAACATAGTCAGAGGTGTATGTAGAAGCAGCCATGTATGCAAATCTGCAGATAAAAATTGAGACTATCAGTGGACTTTGGACAAAGAGGTGTAAAGAACAGGGGGGGACAACAGGACTCCATGGAAGAAGTAGAGATAGTGGACATCCTGTCTACAGAAAAGTCTGATGATAAAAACCCAGAGTTACCCGAAGCCTTCTATGGCCTGAATGAAAAACTCCGTAGAAACATCTTTTCCAGAGTTGTCCATAGACCAAGCAGAGAGGAACTACCTAAAATGATCAAGGAAGCATACTTATGACCTAATGCAGACATATGGAAATCAGCTATCAAAGAAGAACTCCTCAGTCTGAATATGAACCATATTTATAAAACAGTCCCACTACTCAAAGGAATAACTCTGATCACCTCCAAACTGGTGATCTAGATTAAACATGACGAGAATAGAAAAGTGGACCATTACAAAGTCTAGATTATAGCATGGGGTTTTACTCAAAAGAAAGGAATCAACTGCTAAGAGGGTTTCGCTCTGGTAGCAAATCTGGACTCTGTCCAGACTATTGTAGCCCTTACCACCAAATACAACTTGGAACTTGACCAAATGGACATCTCCACAGCCTACCTAAATGGAGAACTCAAAGAAGAACTACATATACCTTCTACCTCTGAAAGGCATTCCAATCCAACCAGGCTACTACTAGCAACTCCAGAGATCCTTATATAGATTAAAACAAGCCAGACAGACCTGGAACAAAATGTTGGACAAGAAGTTAGGAGAGATCAGATTTACAAGACTAAACACAGAAATGTATCTATATGTACATATTCCACCAAAAGGAACAAGTTTGTTTCCTAGTTATATATGTTGACAATCTTCTCCTTGCAGCCAGCTCATACTCCTTCATGAACTCTGTGAAGTCCATCATTTCCTCTGCATTCAAAATGCATGAGTTGGATGAAACCAAATTCATTCTAGGTCTAGAAGTCCAACATAACTGAAAACTCCAAACCATCTCTCTATCATAAATGCAATACATGCAGACTGTTCTCCAACACACTGGAATGATGAACTCTGCCCCATGTCAAACACCAATACTCCATAGCCCCTCACTCTCTACCACTGACCCAGAAGACAATACCATTATACTGGAGATGATCATAAATAGAACAAAAGTATCATATCTGACTGTTATTGGATCACTCATGTGCCTCATGCTAGGCACATGACCAGATCTGGCCTACTCCATTGATACTCTTAGCTGCTTTAGCTCTGCTCTGAAAAGATGTCATTGGAAAGTAGCAAAACAAGTGCTATGCTATCTCCACGCCACCACAGATATAGAACTCCACTTTGATGGAAATGAGATATCTATAGACATGGACTTCCAGGGTTCTCAGATGCAGGCTGGTCACAAAATCTGGACAATTCCAGATCCATCTCTGGTTTCATTTTTCTCAGCAATAGTGGCACCATTTCCTAGTCTAGCAAACTCCAGATCATGATAGCATTATCTTTTATACATAGAGTCAGAGTATATCAGACTTAGCAATGCTGGACAACATCTAGTCTGGCTACAGACCTTTTTTGAGGAGATCACACATCCACAACTGAAACCCACTATTCTCCAGTGCAACAACTAAGTGGCAATCATCTTATCTTGCGATCCACAATTCCATACTCAAACAAAACATATCCAATAGAAGTACTATTTTGTGCAAGATGACCTAGTTGGAAAGGGGAAAGCAATTGTCCAGTATGTCCATACTGGAGACATGGTGGCCAACATTCTCACAAAGCTGCTCACCTGCAAGCAACACTGGAAGTTCATTCGGGCAATGGGACTATGACAATACTTGAGTGAGAGTGTCAGAAATGCAACTCTAGAACTCTAGAGTGATCTCCTTCATTATTTGTTCTATCCTTTTTGGACTTACTATATCTTCTTTTAGTATAATTGATCATCACACTGATTCCTGCCAAGGTTATGCTAATAGCTCTAACCTTATAGTACTGTACCCTTTTACCCTTCCTATAGTAGAATACCTATTCTTGCCTATCCTATTCTGGAATGTTCTGGAGTTAACCAGAGTTTAGCAAGCATATTGTATGTATGTCTATAGATAATTTTATCTTCAAACTTTCTTCCTCTCACTTCAGTGGTAGAGGTGAGAACTTTGCTTCTTATTTAGTCACTCTACTTATGTTACCTTAGTTGTGCATTGCTACCCCTATCTTAGATTCTGACAGTAAGCTTGTCCCCCACATTGCAATACAAGTGGAGTAATGAAAGCTGTAAGAGAGGATTGTGGTTGAGGGGCTCTAAAAAGTACATACAATTGAGAATTAGCTCTTAGCCTGCTAGGTATATAGATGAGAGAAAAGATATAGTATCTGATATGAATGGCATGATATGATAAGGTCCATTCAAGTGGTCTCTCTCAAAGGTGTGGAAGCTGACTAGCTGAAACCCAAGTGCCAGTGCTATAGGTAGCAAGGGTATATGACTGGCCTGAATGGCCTTACAGGGCTGGGGGGTACAGAAGAAGTACTGGATGTCAGGAGGAATATGGACTGGTGGAACAAGTGGAGATATAGAGAGAGAGATGCCTTGAGATGGCTTTTCAGCTGGGTTTTTTTGCTATACATAGACATAGAAGACAGAGACTCTGCAGCCTGAGTCAAGTAGGAGAGTATATATCTGTCTGAAAGTGTTGTTGACCCTCTAGTTTTGACTCCAACCATTGGCCCAGCACTCAACTATGTCATTGTTGTCTCCAAAAACCTGGAAATAAATGTTGGAGGTACTGGCACTGATGATAGTGCAAAGGAGTAATTCAAATCTGATGCTCTCAGCTCAAACAATGTCCTAGCTATTAGCTTTCCAGTCTTCACATAATTTCCAGGTGTGCCAGTACTGACTGATGGTGATGCTAATGCTAAATCCTCAGCTGGCATCTGAAAAGGCATATAGATTGAGTATGCTGCTAGAGAAGGATATGGCAAAAGATGGTAGTGGATTAATCACAAGGATGGTTTTCCACCAGAGGATATCACATGAAGTGCCACAAAGTGGTGTTCTATGTTTGAATGGGTTGTTTCTGAAACTGGACAATTTTTTTTGAGATTTGTTAGATAAACTTGCTCTACTGGGAATAAAAGGAAGACATGCAAGAGTTCACTATAGAGTTTTTGTACTTTATACAGTGTGTGTATGGGACTGCTCTCATACTAGGATTGCATTAAGATATTTATTATACTTGTTTCTAGTGAGTATGACTGTTCAATTGGTCAAGTCCTATACAAAGCTAATGAATGTTGGACAGTCTGAGAAAGGAATGTTCTTTAAGGCCTTTCATGGGATACCAAGGTATTAGAAGACTCTGTCAATATCATCAAGAGTATGACAAAATTCACTTTCAGAATGTAAGGGGAAATTTGTCCTTTCTTTTAGCAGAAACTGTATGTCCCCATCAAACTCTTCTTATGAGTCACATGGAAGCAGCCTCTCTGCAAACCATAAGGGCCCACTATACATTTGACATCTACCTGATTGTGCAATGCATTCAGCTGTAGCTATACACCAAGTATTGTGTAAGACAAGATGTTCTCACTTGACTCTAAAGAATAGCTGATCAACCTAGCAAGAATGGGACCAATCTTATTGAAGTGCATGATGTCAGCTCTAGCTGTACCAATCATCCTATATATACCCCTAATGGAGCAAAGCCAAAACAGTAAGATGTGTCTATTGCAAAAATGTTTTTATTGAGATAAACTACTAGAGATGCCTACTGGTCAGAGTGTAAAGGAATGGTACAGTAGGCCTCTACCACATCACAGACTGCACTCTGTATGTCTGGAGGTAGTGATGTGAAAGGCACTATAGTGTGTGAGAAAAAAGATTGGGGCCTACTCAAGCATTCAGAGAGGATAAGGAGGGTGTTGCTTCATATAGAAAAGAGAGGTTCTGGACCAGGCAAAACTTTCTAGATTTTCTTGATTTTGGTACAAATGATAAGGGTGCTGTTTAGAAGAGGCCTAAGATGGCTTTAATGGTCTCACATAAAAGAGGACTAAGATAATAACCCTTTGTGAACTTCTTATCAATAATTTCTTTCAAATTATGAATGTGTACCTCAATAGAGACACCATTAGATGAGATATATGAGTGTGAGAAATTGTAGATGCCTGAATGAAAACTGTAGCAAAGACCAGGATATATTGATGGATATATACTACTCCAGGCACCAGGAACATATAGTGTTAGCATTTTAGCTCTTCTGAGCTTTATGGCACAGTTGAGCTCTGTAACTGACATCATCACACCCTGAACATCTATGTAGATTAGTATAAGTGGATCAGTATCTAAATGGCCACAGCAAGTCTATACACATCTGGTGATGTATACTTGTTGGATTTATTGGACTTCTGACAGAAGCTAGGGAAGCAAACCTAAATTGGCATGTCTAATAGTGGTCACACTGATTAGTACAGGAGGACCAGTATTGTGTGCTCAAGTGCATGGTAGAGTTCTTGATGTATATAAGGATATCCTCTAACTATGGAGAGAAGAGGAGAAAGAGGAGTGCTAGTGTGGATATGATACAAATATGTCCAAAGAGGAGGGGTGAGACATGAGTTGATAGAGATGTTGTCTATAGTAATGATAAGGATGGGGATAAAAAGGACTAGAAGGTATATAGTCTGTGGCAGTGGTTGGAAAGATAATCCATTAGAGAATGGATTGAATGAGATGTGGCAGAAGAGAAGGTCATAAGGTTAGAGTCATATAATGAAACCAATAAAATGAGTGCCTACCTTGAATCTCAAATGCTGGCTATTAAAGGACTGGATCTCAAAAGCAATGTCCTATAGCAGGTTCTCATTTATCTCAGCTAGGTCAAAGCCTCAGCCCACTTTGAACTCATTGTGCCATTCTCAGTGTTACAGATCCATTATTTATCCTCCACGTTATCATATCTTATCAGGATCATATCAAGGTCCATAGCCATGCTATGTATACTGACTTGATATGAACTCTAGCCAGGCAGTGCCATAAGTGTAGACTCACATACCTGATCTGACCTATGACTAATGGTACTCTTGATGAGTTACCATTCCTCATATCTAGGACATACACCTTATCTCGGCTGTATCTCTCCTTATCTATGACTTATGGAATGACTCACTCTTCCATTTTATATTGAGTCACTTCCATCCCACACGAAACACATTTCACCTTATCTATGACATGCCCCTCACCACGGCAGTGTCCTATCCATCATGTTTCCCACATAACCTGTGACACACCTTCTATTTCAGTGATGTCTCATCAATGACTCACACAACTGCAGTCATTATCTCTCTTATCTATTGGTCATGACTCACATCATGACTCACCGATACCATAACTGGGCATGACTCCCTATAACTCATGCTTATCATGTTGCTATCTTGGCTGTCCACACAGCCTTACATGCGCATCATGCATGGGCTACAGCCTTACATGCTGGTAACTTATGTTTCTCATTTCTGTTCTGTGTAGTGCTGTGCATTGCTATGCTGCTTATCTGTAGGGTACAGGGTATTACCATAGTTAGTGACTCATTGGTAGATCCGGTCACAACATGTACATTCAGTTAGGATAGTATATAAAGGCCAAGAGCTTGACTGGGTTCGCCCCCAGTCAAGTTCACTTGGAGTTTTCCCTCAATCTCCTTGTGATGTTTCCATCTCTTTGAAAGCCTTAGACAGGCTTCCCTTCAGCAGTTGACCTTATTGATTGAGGTCATTTCACTCAGTACATTTGTGAGGTATAGAATAACACTATTTTATCACCAGTAGGTTTCTCCATATGAGGTGTGTCTCCAGATGTGAAAAGAACATGGCTAAGATGTCTATATTGATAGCATGCCAGTCAGCCTTTCTAGCTAGACTAGAAAGCTGTTTTTCACCTGAATGAAGCTGTCAAAAGACAGATCATTATCTGTCAGCATGTTTTTCAAAGCTCAAGCAGTGGCAACAGTTCAGAGGGTAACTATTTCATCAACCTTAGATAAACTAAAGGTGTCATTGATCTGGGATTGACTATTATGTCAGGCTACATTGATATAACCCTTGAGCAAGAAATACTAGAGTTCCATGAAATCAAACATCTTGAGTTTCTAAAGGACATGGTATAAATGTGTTTATCTTAGATTTCTTCATCTTGGCTTTATGCCTCTTGTGATCAGCTTCTTCATTAGCTAAACATTTAGCCTCTTCTTTAACATGTCTGGCCTCCCAGGTGACTTCTTCTACAATACAATTGAGCTCTTGCTGCTCTACATCCTATACTCCAATGCATCTTTAGAGTATGAAGTGTGAACAAAAGGAGAGAGAGAAAGAACAAATGAAAAATATGAGCAACACTGATATAGGCAAGTATGGATAGAAGTGGTGAGAAGAAGAAAGCTACATTGCCACTTCTGATATTCCACCAAAGACATTGATCTGCTACTGTACACATGTCTCACTTCAAGTGGGAGCTGACATCTTTATTACTCCATAGTATTTACTTGTCTCTATCATCTAGCTATACTAGGCAATTTTACATCAAAGTTCTTGTAGAATGAGACTTTTGATGGTCTGGTCTTGGAAATTTTGTTCATAACTTCATCTCTAGCTGTACTACTTGTTAACAATTTAAAGTTAACACACACTCTACTGTCTCTCCTCTAACACTCATCCCCTCTTCATCTACTCTTCTGTTTAAACAACTCTTAGTTAACCTAATCACTGATCTCTCACTTTCCTCTAGCTATGATTCTTTTATGGTTGTTGTCATCTATGGACTTAAAAAGGGGGTAATTCTATGTCCTTGTCTCAAAACCATCAACACTGCAGGAGTTACCAAACTATTCTTTAACAATATGTTCAAAAGGTATAGTCTTTATGACTCAATTATCTCTAATTGTGGTCCTCAATTCACCCCTGCATTCTTCTGGGAACTTGTTTATCTTTTATATTATAATGTTCAACTATCCACTACATATCATTCTAATTCTAATGATCAAACTGAGTGAACCAACCAAGAAGTCAAAATGTATCTTTAGATCTTTTGTTCTAACAACCTAAACTCCTGGACTGATCTCCTTATACATAATTGTTGAATTCTATCACAACTCCATCCCACATAGTTGTCATATCCTATATTTTCACTAAGTATAACTCCTCAACTCCTATACCAACTTCTTGCAACTTCAATGTGATCTCTACCAATACACATCACCTAACTTCTGGACTATGTGACTTTTCTATTTATGTTCTCGATGGTTCTCTCCATTTCCTTTATTGTATTAGTCATCCTGATTAGATATCCTGTGCACAGCTCTAGTATATATTTCTCTATACTCCGTCTTACTTACATTATACTATAGAACATTTTGTCTTATCAATCTGTAGTCATTGCTATGTACTCCGTTACTAATCTGTTCCAACTCCATAGTATATATGTAAACTCATAGTCTACTCTGTACATACCTCACTTTGAATATAAACTTAATCTCCTTTTAACAACTCTGACCTTCCTCTAACCCATCTCTAACCTCTATGATCTCTGAGGATATGAGTACAAAGAAGTGACATACAAGTCCTACTTCAAGTCCTCACCAACTCTGCCATATGTATGTATGTCTTCTCACATGCACTCTAGACCTCATTAGACTTGTCTGAAGGAACCAGATTTAACAGCATATTTGAACTCCTACTTGTACTTGTTTAATATGTCTTGTATACAAACAGAACAACAAGAACATCTAGAGTCAATCTTTGACTCTATACACACCATTCTTAGAGACATCATCAGTCTCACTACCTGTCTCAATAATCCATGTATCTCTACTACTTGTTACATCCAGCCCTATGGCTTGTTTACATCTCCTCTCACCCTGCAGCCAGAAACAACCTTCACTTCTTGGATTTGCAAAGTCTAGAAAGAGCCTGAGGCTAGAGATAGTGGACTTGGTAGTCTAGATCCTCCTGACCCAGACAATGGCAATGACAATAGTCTGTTATCTCTAGTGTCATCAGATGACAAAGACAAGGATTTTGTTGGCATAGGATTCAGTAGTAACAACTCTCCTATAAATAACATACCCCTGGCTTACAAGTAATTCATGCAACTTGCAGATATAACCTATGACATGACTTGTTGTGTTCTCCACAGCAAATCCTCTTCCGACTCTCTAAAGACCAAAGTCTGAGAGCCCAATGTGTTTAATGGAATGGAGTCAAAGAAACTCTATACATTTGTAGTTCAGTACAAGATGAACTTTCAAGCCAATCCAAAATTGTTCTGCCATGATAGGGCCAAGATCACATTTGTACAATCATATCTGAAGGGCATTGTCTTAGAGTACTTCAAGCTGGACCTACTTAGAAATCAACTCAGAGTAGTCCATCTAACATAAATAGATAGCTTGGAGGCTACTCTACACGAAGGACTCCGATAGGATCTCCAAGTATATAGTCTACTAGAACTGTATAGTGAGCCAAGTCCAGAAATAGGGTCCAAGCACACTCTACTAAAGCTTCTATGTATGTTG
>JBBPUC010000399.1:11683-21777 GCA_038094375.1 Tubosaeta aff. heterosetosa | reverse complement strand
CTTTATCACTGCCTTTATCTTTCTAGCCATGCTTTTTATCAATATTTAATGCTCTTAAACCTTAGTGTTACTCTACTCTGCCATAATCCTTTTAAAAATTCCTATATATACTTTGATGATCTTAGATAACTATTTGGAATTTTTTACTGATTTTCCAGGGATGCATATTAGGTCTAAAGTCTGGGAGCTAAGCTGGCTAATCCAGAAGCTTGATTCCATAATAGTCAAGCTAATCTAAAGTTTATTTGAAGAGTACTTGAGGTCTTTATTCTACTAAAAGATGATACTCTTCTTAGAAATCTTAGAATTCTTTATGCTAGAAAGTAGATTACTCCCCCAAATAAATCCATACTGCTTAGTATTTATCTTACCCATCATTCCTGTCAGAATACACATGCAAATCTTGCCTATACATCTCAAAATCATCAAGAAATCTCTACTACTCCTAAAGCTTACTAATCTAGAAAGACTTACATATCTATCACTCTTTATATATATATATATCTCTATATGACCTAATAATCCTAATTCAATCTCTTGGAGTCCAGTTTTGATGCTAGAGAGCAAAAGATAGTCTCTATTTTCTATATTTACAAACAAAAAAGATCATTTCTTCTTGACTATACCATTTAAGAAAGCAGATATAAGCACATTGTGAACAGTTTGGGAAGAGATAAGGAATATGAGGGTGGGATTAATGCGATGAGTGGCTTGAACAGTATTTTCAGCTTTTCTAGTGAAAATACTGTAAAAATTCACCTTCTATTAATAGGGGAAAGTTTAGAAGAATAACCAGCCTTGATATTTTCTATCTCAAATGAAATTCCTTGATGACTCTAGCTATAGTAGACTTCTCTGGAACAGTTTGGGAGGAAACCTGATAAAGAAACAGGCCAGATTTACTAAAAAAGAGAATATTAGCTTTTATAAGAGTTTTATGGTGATCATGGATTAGCTAAATAGGAGACATGCTCTTTATATACCTTAGATTTATGTAATTTACATAAGTAACCAGGGTTAAGACATAGCAACCATCAAAAGCTGTGAAATCCTTATGTTACTTACTAAATAATGAATAGCAACATATGTAATGCTCAAATAAGTGTCCCAATGACATATCATTTTACTATAGCTATATCTTAGTGCCATGACAACCAAATCACATGATCGAAGCGGTGTTAGAATGCCTAGAGTAAGTACTATCTTCCATCCTGCAAGTGTTTGGTCTTATTTGCTCTAAATATTTGGCAATTTATACATTTGTCTAAAATGGCTCAACATTGGGACACTTTTTTGAGCCACTGTATACCTGGCTGTCATGTACTCTAGTTCCTTACTCTTATTCTTCTATATTCTTCGCAATACACCTTGTTTTACTTGAGACACTCCTCACTTGAGACCTCATCGTCAAGCATCTCTTCATCGTCATCGAGCTCCCTCTCATCGACTCCTTGAACCTTCACATCGTTGTTGAGTAACCCTCGTCAACTCTCTGTGTCTGTCTTTGAGTCTCTCCTTGTCAACCTCTTCGTCACTCTGTGTACGTCTTTGACTCTCTCCTCATTGACCTTTTTGTCTTCTAGCATCTTTTATGAGCTACTTCTTGTAAACTTCTTGTCACTCTAGTCACCTTCTTCGGGACATTGTCGTACCTCTTCATGAGTGTCCTCCCTGATTTAGGTTCATGTTGTCCGCTCTGCTTAAATGGTACAACTTGCATAACAAAAGAACAAGAGTCTTCTTTGTCCCTCCTATTCAGGAACAGGACAACCTCTCATAGCCACATCTAGACAAAACTTCTGGGGCTTTCATGCTCCCACTCCTGAACACTCTGACATTGAGATCGATGAGCCTGAACAGCCATTGCGCCCAGCATCACCTGAACCACAACCAGTTGCACTGGTAGTCCACAGAACACCCAGTACTCGCTGAGTTGCAGAAACCTCTCAAGTTCCTCCTTCGCCCTACGTATCTCTCAGACGACGACCTCTACCTGAGGTAGCTCCTAGTGTACCCGCTCCAGTACAAACCCCAGTCCCACCTTGTCCGAGTACTTCCTCGGTTGCACCTCCAGCAACACCTCCAGTAGTCTCCTAGGTTGTACCTGTCGCAACACACCCAGTCAATCTCTACTTAGAATTCCCACTCACTGCTGTCGCCCCTAGTAACCCTCCACCCAGAGTACCCACACTGCCTCCAAGAATTCCCACACCACCACCCACTATGTCCACCACTAAGTCTAAGCTCAAAGCCGCCCTCCTGGCTGACTTCTCTTGTGAACCCACCGATGCTACACGATGGATGAAGGCCATGAAGGCTTACTTCTCCATCAACTCCTTGTTGTACTCCACTGATGAGGAAAAAATCATGACCGCCCTGAACAAGATGAGTAAGGGCCGAGGCATCTCGTTCTCTGAGATGTGGTATGATAGAATGACTGACTCCGCCATCACTCCCTCTGAGAAAACCTTTGACAAGTTCCGTGAGAACTTCAAGTCCATGTTCTTCCCTTTTGATGTGAAAGCAACCGCCCACCTTGAGCTCTCCAAGCTCACCCAGAAATCCTTTAAGATACCCTCCGGCAAAACTGGCGACAGTTTCCAGAAGTATATCATAGACTTCCAAAATCTGGCTACCCACACAGGTATCAAAGATGAAACCACGCTTATTGACCAGTTCTCTCTTGGACTGGACCAACGGATCACCACCATGATCCTCTCCATGGCCGCCATCCCCGCTACCATCAATGACTGGATCACCAAAGCCAAGACATTCCACACTCAGAAGGCCTGCATCAATGCTCTCAAGAAGGGAACCCGCACCTCTTCTTCCTTTGGTCACCAACAAGGACGTGATCCCAATGCTATGGATGTTGACACTGTTCATGTCTCCAAACTCACTCCCTTGGAATGAGCCAAGTGCATCCACAAAGGTCGCTGCTTCCATTGCAGGAAGACTGGCCACAATTTTCAGAATTGCAAGACATTCTCTGAAAACAAACCTTGCACCCAGAATATCCACACCGCTGCTACTTCATCCTCCACCCCTCCAGTTCCTCCCAAGGAACCTGTCACCAAATCACCCTCCACCTTAGATACTTTCGTCAACTCTCTTCGCACCCAAGGAAGAGATGAAGGAGAAATCCTTCAAACTTTAAAAATGTGCTTCGAACCTGAGAAAGAGGAAGATGTAGCACACCTAGACACGTTGGATTTTTAACAGGGGAGTCTGCTTTGATGTCTCTCTCCCCTATTGTACTTAAAGTTTTGCCAAATGAATGAGCCTTCTGTCTTCCCATTCGTTTGTAAACTTCCTCGAAAACCATCAATGCAGTTGCTCTCATCAACAGTAGAGCAACCAGCAACTTCATCAATACTAGCCTCGTACCTTGCCTCTGTGATGGCATTTGCCCCCTCACCCAACCACTCAATGCTTACAACATGGATGGATCTCCCAATAGCAAGGGAACCATCAAATACAAGATTAAAACTCATGCTCGGATCTCTTCACTCTCTGACAACCTTGACCTCATGGTAACCTTGCTCAGTAAACATCAAATCATTCTGGGAATGTCCTGGTTAAAAAAGTGGAACCCACCTATCAACTGGACTGCCAAGATGTTGACTATTCTCCCTTCCCTTCAGGATGTTGTTGTACCTCTTCATGAGTGTCCTCCCCGAGGTGAAGAAGAAGACATCAACAAGATGACCCTCTCCACCCAACTCACTCAACTTGAAAAACCTAAGGAACAGTAACTCCTGGAATGGTGTAAAGACTTCACCAATGTATTCTCCAAGAAAACCTTCAATGAACTTCCCCCTCACCATCCTTATGATCATACCATTGAACTCAAACCGTCCTTCATTCCTAAAATCACTAAGGTATACCCACTCAACCCTGCCAAAAAGGAAGCCTACAAAGCTTTTGTTGAGGAACATCTCAAGACTGGTCGCATCCTCCCGTCCAAGTCCCCTCAGCCTCTCCATTCTTCTTCATTCCAAAGAAGGATGGATCCCTATGACCTTGCCAAGACTACCGGTACCTCAACGAACACACTATTCGCAACACTTATCCACTTCATCTCATCTCTGACCTCATTGACGACATGAAAAACTCAACCATCTTCACTAAGTTTGACATCCAATGGGGATATAACAACATTCACATACAAGAGGAAGACAAATGGAAAGCTGCTTTTATCACTCCGCTAGGCCTTTTTGAACCTACTGTCATGTTCTTTGGATTCAACAATGCTCCACCTACCTTCCAAGCTTTCATGAATCATATCTTTGCAGATATGATTGTGGAATGTTGGTTGAAGATTTACATGGACAACCTCAGCATTTACACTCAGAACGACCTAGAACTCCATCATGAATGAACCAAACGAGTACTCCTTCGACTTTGAGAACATGGCTTGTCTCTCAAACTCTCTAAATGCTCGTTTGATACACCTCGCATGGAATACCTTGGCATGATCATTGGACAAGGACAACTTGAAATGGATCCGGTAAAACTCTCAGCAATAAAAGATTGGAAACCACCTACCTTGGTCAAAGGCGTTCGCAGTTTCCTTGGCTTCACAAACTTTTATCGGAAGTTCATCCCCAACTTCTTCAACATCGTTGCACCACTGGTCCTCCTCACTCGTAAAAATGAACCTTGACTTTGGACGTCTCTGCAAGAGACTACCTTTCATTCATTGAAAACTTTGTTCACCTCCACACCTGTGCTCGCTCTCCCCAATACTTCGAAACCTTTCACTCTCATGACAGACACATCCCTCCTTGCAGCTGGAGCTGTACTCCTCCAGGCTGACATCAATGGTGACCTCCACCCTTGTGCTTATTTCTCTAAGACGTTTAGTTCTGCCGAATGTAACTATGACATCTACGATAGAG
This sequence comes from Tubosaeta aff. heterosetosa, assembly GCA_038094375.1. Lineage (NCBI taxonomy): Eukaryota > Fungi > Basidiomycota > Agaricomycetes > Boletales > Boletaceae > Tubosaeta > Tubosaeta aff. heterosetosa. Next base: position 16,876 of record JBBPUC010000399.1, on the reverse strand, counting down.
AACTGTTGGCTGTCATTCTTGCCCTACAAGAATGGCGCCACTATCTACTTGGAACTTTGCACTCAGTATCCATCATCATGGATCACAAAAACCTCTTGTACCTCAAGGATCCTCGGAAACTATCTCATGGACAAGCTTGTTGGTCACTGACTCTCCTTGACTACGACATCCTCTGGAAGGTCACACCTGGTACCCAGATGGGCCCAGCTGACACACTCTCTCGCAAAGACCTTGTCAATACCTCCTCTGATAATGCTGATGCCACTATCCTTCCTGATCCCAATGTCATCAATGCCCTCGATACTTCACTCATGAACCACATTTACTTTTCGTCCTCCTCTGATCTCCTTGTACTCAAGGCTCTGGAAGCAATCCATGATGAATCTCTGTTCCCTCGTTCCACCACAAAAGACTGGACCTTCGACAATGGTCATCTTTTCTACAAGGGTCGTCTCTACATTCCTCAATCCTCTTGCTCATCTCTACTTTACAGTATTCACTTGTCCCCATCCTCTAGTCATGCTGGACAATTTCACACTAAAGCTCTCGTTGAACATGACTTTTGATGGCCTGGTCTCAGCACTTTTGTTCGAAACTTCGTCTCTGGTTGCGCAGTATGCCAACAATCCAAAATCAACACACATCCTACTATCCCTCCTCTTACTCCTATTGTCTCTTCAACAAGTTTACCATTCAAACAACTCTCTGTCGACCTTATCACCGACCTTCCTCTATCCTCCGGCTATGATTCTCTTATGGTCGTGGTTGACCACAGGCTTACAAAGGGGGTAATTCTCTGTCCTTGTTCAAAAACCATCAACACTACAGGAGTTGCCAAACTATTCTTCAAAAATGTGTTCAAAAGGTTCAGACTTCACGACTCCATCATCTTTGATTATGGTCCACAGTTTGCCTCTGCATTCTCTCGAGAACTTGCTCGTCTCCTACAGTACAACGTTCAACTATCCACTTTGTATCACCCACAATCGGATGGTCAAACTGAACAAACCAATCAAGAGGTTAAAACCTATCTTTGGATCTTTTGCTCAAACAATCCAAACTCCTGGGCTGAACTCCTTATCACTGCTGAATTCCACCACAACTCCATTCCACACAGCTCCACTAAGACATCTCCATTCTCTTTGATCCTTGGATACGAACCACATTCCTTCCCTGTTATTAGAAAAACCTTTATCCCCGCACTCTCAGACTGACTTTTCTCTTTAGACAAGGGACACCAAGAAGCCCTTGCTGCATATGACTCCGCTTGCCTAGCAATGATGTGCCACTCAACCCGCAGTTTCTCCCCCTGAAAAGTTGGTGATAAGGTATGGCTTGAAGCTACCAACCTCCATATCCCCTACCCTTCTTGCAAACTCGCTCCCAAACAACACAGCCCCTTTGAGATCTCTCAAGTACTTTCCTCTCTGGTCTATCGCCTTCGTCTCCCCACCTCATGGAAGATTCATGACACATTCCACACCTCCCTTCTAACTCCATTCAAACAAACAGATGCACATGGTCCATCATTCACCAATCCGCCACTTGACGTGATTGATGATGAAGAAGAGTAAGAAGTAGAGGCTATTCTCTCCCACAAGGGCTTCTCTAGCTGCTATCGGTACCTGACCACATGGAAAGGCTATGCCTCATCTGAAAATACTTGGGAACCAGAATCCAATCTCTGACACTCCGCCACCATCCTTTCTGCTTATAAGAAAGCCCATCACCTTTGTTGCTCCCTAGTTTCAGGACACTGTTGTACCTCTTCATGAGCGTCCTCCTTGAAGCTACCTCCGCCTTTTTCATGAATAACCTCTTTGAACTTCTCTATTCTTTCTTCACTGGTCTTATCCCTTGCATTTGTGCTTTCATCTTCACTCTTCTTGTAGCTATGTTCTTTACTTAATTCTGGATTTATTTTCAACCAACTCCCACCTGATTCTTACACTGTCATGGCCATTCCTCTTCGAAACCCTCGTCCTAATGCTTCTTCTTCCACTTTGCACAACAATGAAAACTGTCCTCTTGTTCATTCTGTGACTTTAGTTTCTGCTGCTTCTTCTCTTCACCCTCATAACTCTACTCCTGAGTACAACCAAGCCCTCCTCCATCTTGCTCAAAATAACTTCTTGAACTCTTCGATTAATGCCCACCTCAACATGTTCTCCCCCATCTCCGCCCTCTATCAACTCATCCAACGGGTATCATCACTAGAACCCAGACTATCAGATGAACTTCTCAAACCTCTCCCTGTCCTTGCTTATCAATTGGAGATGGGCAAACTCTTCTCAGATATCGAGCGTTATTTCAGAGATCTCGAGCACATCCCTCGTCAAGTTATACCACCCTCTTTACCAGGTCCGCTCTCTTCTTCCTCTCGAAGGAGCAATACTTCTCATTCCTCTTGCTCCTCTCGCCATGCCTCTCGTCCCAACCATCATCCTTATCACTCTCCTCCTCGTCGATGCACCCCATCTCCAGATTTTGGAGCAGAACCTGAATGGGACGATGTTGTCTATGGCAACATCACTGGCTCACCCCCTAGGGATTATTAATCATCTTTGACCTGATAGCTCAAATGTATGAAGGGGGTAATGTTACAATTTCTTTCCTTGTCTCTTCCTGTCATATCCACAACATGTTTTATCTCTTATCTTCTATCATCTCTTGATTTTATCTCTAGTCTGATTCCATCGCATCATCTTGTCAGCTTCCTCTCATCATCAGCCTAACGTTCATTCTTACTGGTCCATAATCTTCTCTTTCAAGTTCCCTTTTGAGTACATCCAATTCCCTTTTGTCCTATGTATGGAATCCTTTGTTCTTTCCATAACTCGTTTCCTATTTCATATGGACAGCCTTCTCTGCAGTCGTTTCTCTCACAATGGCTTAGTATCCCCGTGTTCCATGATATTCTATAGTGTTCCATCAGTCCAATTCCACACTATATATATCTGGCTGTCATGTACTCTAGTTTTTTACTCTTTTTTTTCTGTATTCTTCACAATACACCTTGTTTCACTTGAGTCACTCCTTGCTTGAGACCTCGTCATCAAGCATCTCTTCATCGTCGTCAAGCTCCCTCTCGTCAACTCCTTGAACCTTCACATCATTGTTGAGTAACCCATATCAACTCTCTGTGTCTGTCTTTGAGTCTCTCCTTGTCGACCTCTTCATCACTCTGTGTACATCTTTGAGTCTCTCCTCATTGACCTCTTCATCTTCTAGCGTCATTTACGAGCTACTCCTTGTAAACTCCTTGTCATTCTAGTCACCTTCTTCAAGACGTTGTCATACCTCTTTGTGAGTGTCCTCCCTGATTTAGGTTCATGTCGTCTACTCTGCTTAAGCGGTACAACTTGCATAACAGTGTGGACTCTCCGGATACCAACAATCTGAACCAGACTTGACCTAGATCAACACAGATCAACACGGGACACAAAGGAAGTCTTGAGCAACGAATGACAATACCTAGAATATCTGTAAAACGTCCCCTACAAATGTAGAGAGCCTAGAGCTCCTACACCATCAATCCGCAAATCCATCTAAGAATCACTTAGATAGAGTGCTTTACATCTGCTGTTATCTTATTGGCACTATGGATCTTACCCTGATGTATGATGGAAAAAGTGACTCCTAATAGGCTGTTCTGATTGAGATTGGGGCAAAGATCTGGATACTTCTCACTCACAAACAGGATATTTCCTGAAATTAGCAAATGCAGCTTTTATGTGGAACTCACATCTGCAAAAGGTTACTGCAACCTCTTCCACAGAAGCTGAATATATTTCAATGTCCACATGCTGTAGTGAGATCATTGGTATTAAACAGATGTTTAGTGAATTGGGATATAATCTCAAGCTGATACCTCTCTATGTGGACAATCAGGGTGCCATTTTTACAGTACAAAACTCTATAAATAAAAAGGCAACATGCCATATCCACATTAGATATCATTCTATTTGCAGTTATCAATAAAGACATAGAGATCTTTTACATTGATGGTGATAACAATCCAGCAGATATTTTTACAAAGAATCTAGGATTTGTTAAATTTGAGAAATTTCGTTCCTTACTTGGACTTATTTCTAATCCCACCTAAATTGAGCAGATGAGTAGTTTACATTTCTTTCTATATACTTGCATATCAGTGGCATACTAACCATGGAGGAGTGTTGATGTTTCACGCCATAAGTGTTGAAACTACTTACAAAGTCACATGACAGTAGTGTTAAAATATGACTCCGAAACTCTGGAGTCTCTAGCACACCAACTCCAGAGCTCTTTAGCTCATCCGTTGACAAAATCTGTCTGGAGTTCATTTACCTTACTTTAGTATAGTCTAGCATTGTGCTTGCAGTGTGGTGGCATTCCTAACCCACCTGAGCACAACTCCTTGTACTTTCCTTCTTCAGTGCACCTATTCTTGTCTATTTCCAATCCAGAGTTTTCTGGAGTTAAGCGTGCACATAACTTTGACCTTTTTAAAGCTTTGGGCACCACTTTCTCATCTTAGTTGTGTCTTGCTCTCCTAGCAGCACTCTGAGGTGAGGTCCACTTTTCTTAATTAGCCACTTTACTCATGTAACTTAGTTTGGGCATTGCTGCCCCTATTTAGGTGATCTCAACAAGTAGTTTATGTAATCTACATCAGCTGTCACTATTTAGTTCGAACTCAGCATCTGAGTTTTAATAAGACTCTTTACTCTGAACCATATTGTTCTAAGCAAGTAAGTGTTGAGCGTATCTATATCTGCATATTAGTCTCTGGTATGGCCTAGTGCCCTCTACCTTCTCAATACTGTGAATATTAATTGGGTAAACATGCACCTACCAAGCCGAATAGTGATGCAACCATCTCAGACCTATCAAACACATTGTATATGACCTAAAAGAGTCAGTAGAAGGCTCAAAATGAGGTTAGTTACCTGCATATAGATGCTATGACCCAAAGAGCATGAGCATGAGCACTGAGACAAGTGCCAGTCAAGCTGCAACTTACCCAATTAGGCAGTTATGTGAGTGCAATGCAACATGATTCAACACAGACACATACAGACTACCTTGGACAATTAATATACAACCTTTCATGGTATATTCTATTCTTTTATCTATTTCATTTGCTACCTTCTAGAGGCAAGCATTTCATATCCCAGCTACAGCTTGACGGCGAGATTTGGATCTTTCAGA
>JBBPUC010000399.1:0-11673 GCA_038094375.1 Tubosaeta aff. heterosetosa | reverse complement strand
TCTTTGGTACATTGCACTGTAGTTCCTTTAGTTACCTTTCTTTAGTGACTACTAAGTATTCTACAAATATACCTTGTTGTATTATCTACCAAGGACCCATGGGTTAACCTGTGATGGGTGCCATGGGTTACACAGGTATGGGTTATAATAGGTTGGGTGTGGGTTGACACCACCACACCCATGGATTCACCCATGTAGTACTCTATCTGTTATTCTATGGTCTGAAGTGTAGTCTAGATTGGCTAGCATAGCCTTGTAGGTTGTATTGGCCACTGTAGCTTCTGTAGAACCTATAGTCTTGCTGACTACCATAGTCTTTAGATGGTTACCATAGGCCTAGGTTGACATGACCCTGGCTATAGTAGGCTATAGTAGAACCACACTGGCTACAGGTGACTACAGTAGAACTTGGTAGACATCCACTGACTATGTACAGTAGTACTACATATATACAGAGGGGAAGACTAAAGGAACTATATACATAGCTGATTCTCTTCTTCTTCACAATGCTCCAAATCTTCTGAAAATTCTCCTCTGTTACCTATTTCCATAAACATTCACTCCACCCCATCCTTATCCTTATCCCACTGGTCTCTTATATTTCTACACTTCCTCTGGGATCCTGAAATCATAGTGCAAAACAGATCCTATTATGTCCTTCTACCAAATGGAATGACTATTATTGCAGCACCTATCAGAATCCTCCATACTCCTATCATTCACCAACCCACATCTGCCTCTACAGAATGTTTTCAATGTCATGGTCTTGGCCACTATAGTGAGGAATTTAAACTCTACTATTGTTCCCACTATCATGTTTTTGCACTACATAGGTTATCCTACATATCTCTAACTGCCTCACCATCCAATGCTTCTTCTATAGCCTTTAAGGTCATGGACTCTGGTATTTCTCTTCCAGGAATTGCCTTGTGTACAATCAGTCTAGGCACACCCAAGGTGATTGTCCAACTCTCCGTCTTTCCTCTTCCCAACAGGAATAGACTGGTGGAGAAACCTACTAGTTCCAAATTGCTTGGCCAGGCGGTTCAAGCCTATGATGGGGGTAATGTTATAATTTTCTCTCTTTCTCATTATCTTTTCCTTATCTCTCTATGTTGTCCTTTCACACATGCTCCTTTACTCTTTTCTTATGACTGGCATCATATCCTATTTGTCATTGGTCTGTGATTGTGTCAACTTGTTTCCTTACTTTGATTCCCTTTGTTCTTCTCTTATATAGACAGCCTTTTCCACAGTTGTTTCTCTCACAACAGTTTAGTGTCTCCACATTCCATGACATTCTATAGTGTTCTATTGGTCTGATTCCACACTATATATACCTGGCTGTTATGTACATAGTCTAGTTCCTCACTCTTGTTCTTCTATATTCTTTACAATACACCTCATTTTACTTGAGTCATCTCTTGCTTGAGACTTTGTTGTCAAGCACTCTCTTTATTGTTGTCAAGCTCCATCTCATCGACTCCTTGAACCTCTACAATATGTTATTATTGAGTAACCCTTGTCAACTCTCTGTATTGTCTTCAAGTCTCCCCTTGTTCACCTCTTCATCTCTCCACATCATTTACAAGCTACTCTTTATAAACTCCTTGTCACTCTAGTCACCTTCTTTGGGACATTGTCATACCTCTTTGTAAGTGTCCTACCTGATCAAGATTTGTGTTGTCCACTTTGCTCAAGTGGTACAACATGCATAACATCTGTCCTGTTTGACCTACTGGCCAGTCTCTATAGGACTATGTTGATCTACTCATAACCTACATGTAGTCATTTTTTTGCTCTCTGATCACCATTACAGGCTTCTGGTTGACAACTCTTGTTCAATCACAGGCCTACTTTTAAAGATTATTGGTACAACCATGATGCTGTTCTGCTCTGCATGGCTACACATTCTAAGGATTTCATATTCATTATTGCCCCCATCTATAATAACCCCTATCAAGTATCAACACATCATGGATCTTTCTGACCTTAGTAAGTGGGCATAGGAAACTGGGCTTGCTGGAGCCATTTGCTGACATACATTTGAGGATGTAGTAGCTGATGGTTACCTTATAGCTCCTGATCATTTCCCTTATGATTGTTTTATATTCAGTTTCTCAAAAGATTACAGATATAGCAATGACAACCTTGGAATGAACACACTTATGTATCCTCCAAATTTGTTTTGGTTAATTGTAACAATTGAAGTGGTGCACAGGAATCCTCTGGAGAGTTTGCATGAACAAGTGAATGACAGTAAGCTATACATACTTGACAAGTTGACTAATGTGTTGAACAGTTATTGAATGCTAACTATCAGATTCACTGCTAATGTTTCAATGCTCTGGCTTAGTCTGGTGACCAGCCTGCTATGGGGTTGCAAGGGCAAGGCAATCTGTCAATAGCTCTAGCTCTTCCAAGCTCATTTGTTTACTCAATGCTCAATATAGTCACCAAAATATTCAATGGTATCATGACAATGCCAAATCCTGCAATGAATTTGCTACTATTGATTACTAGAAAGCAATCAAAAATATCCCATGATCAATGAATAGCCCTGGTTTCAGTGTTTACAACCATTACCTTTGTTGACATCATCTAGCACATGTCTATTGATATTATGTAGCAAATAGTATCATTAGTGTTTAAAAGTCTGGTCTAGTCTAGTTTTTTGGTCTGAAACTCAAAAGACCATACCACAACTGGTCTTTTTTAATCCAGATTGAGTAGGGATCGAGACTGAACTATTTAGAACTGGTCCTGAATAGTTTTACATTAGTCCAAAACTGGTCTAGACCGGTCTTTTGTAAAGACTGGCAACTTACTATCTGAAACAGCCCAGATCAAGCTTCATAAATATAAACCAGACTTTAGAGCAAGCTTCCAGCTTTCTATTGGTTCCTTGGTCATAGAGATCTGTCCACAGAGTCTAGAGATATAGCTATTTTTGGACTAGATGTCATTGTAGATAGTACAAATCTTGTCTAGACTGTGTAAATTCAAGGAAAATAGATAAAATCCTGAAATTATTTGGAGATATATAGAATAATGGGGTTCATTTGGAGTCAAAATCCGGTTCTGAAAAAGACTGGTCTAGACCAGTCTTTTGTTGGTCTTTCATTTTCTCAAAAGTCAAAAAGACTAGACTATTTTTTTTAAAATCCAGATGGACTGGTCCTAAATGGTTTGGTCTGGTCTGGTTGTGGTCTTAGGACTGGACCTTCAAACACTAGACACCATGGTCATATAATAATTGCTACCTTTCTGTATGCCCATTCCCACAGCTCTTCTACTTCTTTCAGCTTATAGGTACAGGCTAGTAAGTCCATGTCAATCTGTGATCAGCTCATTGCTTGATTTTCATCAGCCTCTATTTATCCTCCCCCACTGTCCACTAGTCATTGATAGGCCCACATTTGCCAATCTACTTACTTTGTCAATTCAATCAGTTTTCAATATGCTTTATTGTTCTACAATAATCTCTACAACTCTCATCATAAGCACTATCACCCCTGTCATATCCATGCCTGCATCCAGTGAAGAGGTCTGAAAACCCCCCTTCCTCTTTGGGTCTTGAGTACATACAAGATAGAAAATGACTGTAAGATCTGTTTGACAGATACACATATCTTGTAGATTTCAACTCCTAGCTCAGGAGAACAGAGATGAGCTGAATGAATACCTTAAGTCACCTCCAATGAAGACAAAGAGGCCCCCTGTTCCTGCTACTACAAGTTCAGATATCAATCATAATTACTGGATATTAAATTTCTTGTATGATACTTTGGATATGGAAGGAATAGCCATGGATACATTATTAAAATGAAAGAAGTGGGTACATTTAACTTTCAAGTCCCAGTTAATGCTAACTTCATAAAAGGAAAGCTCTAGTGAATGCTCTTGAAAATACACAGGCAGTCCAGCACCATCAGAGTGCTCCAGAGGCCTCTAGAAGTGCTAGACACACTATCTAAGATATATGGATATGTAGCAAAGTCCATATTGGAGCACAGCCTATTTGTAGTACTACCATAACTTTCCTTTTTTGATTTAGACTACATGTAATGTGTTCCTTTCCTCCAGTCTCATTCATACTCGACTAGAGGTAAGATATCCTATCATTTACACTATATATCTTGTACTTACATACATATATGTATGTACCTAGCCAACTCCCTTTGTTCATTAGTTCTATACCTCATGCATATCAAAAGTCCATCAATCACCCTGTGCCTTGTAATCAAAGTCCTTGTAATTAGATGATAACCATAAACCTACTATGATCATCTTGTTTTCATTATTCAGCATTGGTCAGATGCAATACTCCTCCTGTCACTCCTGCTGCTACTCCTCAGTATGGCATATTCCTAGTGACCTACAGTATCTCTGAGTATGCTATACAAATCAATGCACTTTGAATCCCTAATACAATATCATTCCTAACCTACTCTCCTCCATAAATTCCTCTGTTGTCCTTTGTGAATCTTTCCATGCCAATGAAGTATATTGCAGGTCATTTGTAAACATATGTGGTGAGTCCCTCTTGATTAAGTGTCAAATGAGTTGAGTAATTAAGCATCAAAACCCACCAGTCTGTTTAACTGATACATGTCCAAGATGATTTTGAATGAACAATGGTTCAAAAAGTGTCCTAATGTGGGGCTATTTTGGACAAATGTATAAATTGCTAGATATTTAGAGCAAATATGACCAAATACTTATAGGATGAAAGGTATAACTTGCTCTTGGCATTCTAACACTGCTTAGATCATGTGATTTGGTTGTCATCGGACTAAGATATAGCTATATTAAAATGACATGTTATTGAGACATCTATTTGAGTGTCAACTCAAATCTATACTTTTAGTATTTAGTATACCCTCTTTTGATCTTTATCACTGCCTTTATCCTTCTAGCAATAATCTTTATCAATATTTAATGCTCTTAAACCTTAGTGTTACTCTACTCTGCCATAATCCTTTTAAAAATTCCTGTATATACTTTAATGATCTTAGATAGCTATTTGGAATTTTTTACTGATTTTCTAGGGATGCTTAATGGGTCTAAGGTCTAGGTACTAAGCTTTCTAATCCAGTAGCTTGATTCCATAATAGTCAAGCTAATCTAAAGTTTATTTAAAGAGTACTTGAGGTCTTTATTCTACTGAAAGATGATACTTTTCTTAGAAATCTCAGAATTCTTTATGCTAGAAAGTAGATCACTCTCCTAAATAAATCCATACTGTTTAGCATTCATCTTACCCTTCAATCATGTTAGAATACACATGCTAATCTAGTCTATACATTTCAAAATTATCAAGGAATCTCTACTACTCCTAAAGCTTGCCTGTTCTAGAAAGGCTTATCTGTCACTTCTCATATATATCCCTCTATCTGACTCAATCTCTTAGGTCCTAGCTCTATATGACCTAATAATCCTAGATCGATCTCTTGGAGTCTAATTTTAATAGTGGAGAGCAAAAGATAGCCTCTGTTTTCTATACTTATAAATAAAAAGGGTCATTTCTTCTTGACTATACCATTTAAGAAAGTAGATTTGAGCACATTATGAACAGTTTGGGAAGAGAGAAGGAATAAAATGGTGGGATTGATGAGATGACTGGCTTGAACAGTATTTTCAGCTTTCCTAGTTAAAATACTATAAAAATTCTCCTTCTATTAATAGGGGAAAGTTTAGAAGAACAACCAACCTTGATATTTTCTGTCTCAAAGGAAATTCCTTAATGACTCTAGCTATAGTAGACTTCAATAGGAGACATACTCTTTATATATCTTAGATTCATGTAATTTACATAAGTAACCAGGGCTAAGGCATAGCAACCATCAAAAGCTATGAAATCCTTATGTTACTTACTAAATAATGAATAGTAACATGATACACAAATAAGTGTTCCAATGACATGTCATTTTAATATGGCTATAGTATATCTTAGTACTATGACAACCAAATCATATGATCTAAGCAGTATTAGAATGCCAAGAGTAAGTACTATCTTTCATCCTGCAAGTGTTTGGTCTTATTTGCTCTAAATCTCTGGTAATTTATACATTTGTCCAAAATGTCTCAATATTTGGACACTTTTTTGAGCCACTGTATATCCAGTGCTTTCAGTTTTATCAGAAAGTTAGAACATCAGCCTGCTAGAATGCTAGATATAGCAGAACTCAAGACAATCAGCTTGTCGTATTGATAGCTTTTTCTAGTGTTTTTAGTTTTGTTTAAAAAATCAGAAACTCAGCCTTCTAGAATGCCAGATATGGCAGGACAGTAGACAATCAGTTTATCATACTTACAGTATATCTGATGGTTTTAGCTTTATTAGAAAATCCCAGATACATTAGAATTTATAAATATTAGTCCATCAGACTAATAGCTTTTTATATCTTAAAGGTAAATATGAGAGAAGTGTTGAAGGTAGTAGTGAAGTACTTTATACAAGCTATTAAATGATCATTGATTTGAAAGAGCAAGAATAACCTGATTTGAAGAACCTGTCTAATATTGATGGAATAAATTAGAAGTTTGAGATTGATCAAGATATTAGAGGAATGTCAATCTTTATAAGATAGGCTTGATGCCAGATGAATTTGGTACTTGTTACTGGAAGTAAATGGCAAAAATGGATGTCATAGATTGGATCAATGGGTAAAGGGGGGTTCATATGGAGGGTGGGTAGTGGTGAAATAACAAAGAATACCAGTCGATTCAATACATACCAGCCAAAAGGCTTACGGGCAAGTTGCACCAGGTGCAGCTAGGATTTTGTTGTAAAGGTCTTGTTGGTGGTGTGCTGTAGGGGTGAGTAAGTCTACTTTGTGGCCTGTGCCTGCTTTGCCTTTCTCCGGCAGGTAGGTTGAGTGCGGGATTGTTGGGGGGGCATAATGGTGGCCATACTGGCTGCAATGGAAAAGGGGTTGGTTGTTGTAGATAGGTGTGAGAAGGTTGGCATAGATGAGGCAGTGGGCAGCATTGGGTTGGTGGAGGTAGGTACTGGAGTAGCAGAGGGTGCAGTGGGTGTTGAGGCTGCATTTAGTGTGGCTAGTTTGAGCTTGAGGTCTGCTAGTCTAGCAACTGTAGATGAGTAAAGTGTGCTTAAACTCTGGCAGTTGAGGCAGAGGGGTAGTGGCTCAGAGGTAGATTGGTTGAGGGGGCTGTACATTGAGGTATCGCTTCCTGTGGGCTTGGAGTTTGGGTGGCTGCTGATTGATACTTTGCTGTGGGAGGTGGGAATGAGTTGGCTGGGACTGGAGTAATCTCATAGTCTAGGGAGGTGCGGTGCTGGGCCAGGTGGTAATGGATGTGAAGTATCATGTTATTTTGGTACAGTCAGAGGAGAAGAGGGGGCACTTTGCCATCCACCAGCATCTCTAGGTTGAGATGGGTCTTGAAGGAGTGGAATACAGTTACCAGCCACTTAAGGGCTTTAGGGGAGTGTGGGAGACACAAGGTGGGTACAGTAGGCACTTTAAAGGACTTCCCTGTATTAGGTCCAGCTTTTGTTGTTCAGGTCCAGGTGGGGGGTGAGGTCAAGTAGTAGCACAGGACATAAGAGGGGATGTCAGAGGGGACAAAGCGGGTGTGTAGGGCATTTTTTGGCATAAAGTGAAAGTGTTTCCCAATGTTGGATAAGCGAACAGTGCAGGGCACCTGAGGGTCACATTCGTGTGATTGGGTTGGGGCTGGTGAAGCTGAGGGGGGTAGAGGGTTAGAGAAGTTGGGTGGGCACTAGAGTGGACATGATGGTGGTATAGGTCCAAAGTGCTGATAGCATCAGCATTGACAAGGTCCACTTGTAACATTGCAAACTCACCAAGAGTATCAATAGTGCCTGTCTCAGTGACATTGAAAAGCTATTGAGAGAATTAAAAGGGTCTATTTTGATAACATTGAAGATGGTAATGCTTCTACTTTATAGTAGTAGTGCAAGTAATCATAGTCAAGTGTTTGTGGTCTTCAACACAATCCTACACTAACCACATAAATATACTTTTGGTAAAGTTGTGAGACCTTCTACTAATATATCTTTATATGTAAGAATAACAAGTATGATATAAATACTGTATCTTCAAGTGACCAAGTATAGTTTATCTAATACTAAGTTCTTTACACATGGCAACAAGATCTCTAGTATCTAAGTATACATGCACAACATATTATGATATTATAATGTTTTTCTTTTTCTTTTTTATAGCTCTAGTCTTAGGTCTCTTAATATTGTTGAACATGTTGGCTTAGTCAATTTGTTCATCATGAGCTGGCTTTCTAGAAAAGCTAGTGTGATCTAAGTGCACTTTGAAAAAAATATTCTTGTTGTCTCAGTATAGCAAATGGTGAGAAAATGTATGTTTTCTCCACCAATCAAAAGGGTATAATAAAAAGCACACAAACAGTTTAAAATCACTGAAGTTTGATTCTTATAGTATTAAATATTAGAAGGTCATATATACATATTATAGACAATATATAATAAAATATGATGTAAAGCTAGTTTGTATTAAAATGCAAGCTAATATGCATGATAATCAGAATATTTGTTAACATAATATGCAGAAAAGGCTGATAATGAATCAGTATGTTGAAAGTTAATTAGAAGAGGATCTGATCTATAGACAGGAATTAAATGTGCAGGCCATAAAATATTATCTCAGAAGATACATATATCTGATATTAGTATCAGTGACCATAATATAGAGGATATCCATAATAATGATGCCCATAAAGCTGCTGTAGATAAGGCTAGCCATGATGGAATTGTTGATCAAGACAGAGCTAATAAACAGATTGGCAAAACTGCCATGTGGGGAGTGCACATCAAGGAATGCCTGTCAAGAGGAAAGTGCTCATCTAATGTATACTAAAACCGTACTCTTTGACCCACCCTCCATTTTCTTTCTTTTTAGCCATGTACTGACATTACAGTACCTACAGGCAATTGAAAACAATGAGAATAGAGTTGGCTCAGGATCAAAAGTGCACACTGCCAACCAGCCTCAACTCCTCTCTCCTGCTGTATTCAAGAAAATCTGCAGTGTAAAGGCAGTTGAAAACAATGAGAACAGAGTTGTCTTAGAATTGAAAGTGTGCACTGCTGACCAGCCTCAACTCCCCCCACCTGCTGCATTTAAGAAAATCTGCAGTGCAAATAAGATAGGATTTCACTCCCCCATTTTTAATCATACTGAAGTCTCTAGACTATATCTATCATTGCACACCAACCTACCAACCATATGGGCCCTTCTGCTGATGTGTTGTAATGCCAAGCTTCAACAAGCCAACATGCTAGATCCTTGGTAGATGATCCACTCCAATGTCATCATAGTGTGGTCCCATTAGATGAGGAACATGAGGAACATTCCCAAGAGAACATTGGCAAGATGCACAATAAATTGAAGATGTTCACCATTTGCAATCTCCCAGGGTATCCTAACATATTGGATGTATGGCATGACAAGATTTTACTATACTAGTACTTGTATCATGCTATCTGTAAAAATCCATGGAAGCTGTCTTATGTAGAACATCTTGTTGCTGCACAAAGAGTATGGGATGATTTTGCTTATGTAGAGCACACACTTGAGCTCCACCATGAGCCTGTCTGAGCATTGGTGATTTATAGTTACTTTTTTTTATTTTGCTGATGTAGATGGCAGATGAAATAATGTGTTTACAATTGGCAAAATGATATTGCAGAGTATACTATCAAGGCTATCAAAGCCTTCTTTGACCAACACAATATCTTCAACTCCAGTGAAGCCTGTGCTAATTACATATGTCTCATAAACAGTGTCAAAATATAACTCTGGAACTCCAGAGCTCACTTTGAAGCAACTAGGGCTGAGCATAGGCATACTCCTGGGTATCTGGGCCAATACCTACACCCACACCCACCAAAATACCTATATCCATATGGTAGGTGTGGGTTTGACCATGGATTAGTAGGATTATACCCATGTGTGTACTATTGCTAGTCACTGGATATCTAGACATATGTATAATGTGTCACAGAACATGGTCACAGATTGATATACATACATCTCTTGCTATCATTGTATCAATCTATATACTTGTGAAGTATATTTATAGCCTGATACATGTATTAAATGAAGGTTACCCATGATATGGGTGTGGGTATGGGTATGGTATCAGTGATCCATACCCATACCCACCACATACCCATACCCACAACCCACATGGGTTGAGCATACCCATGCTCAACTCTAGAAGCAACTCCAGAGATTTCTCACCCTTCCTCCTCATTATTTCCATTTGGACTTAATACAATCTCTTTTGGTCTAGTTATACCTCATGTATATAGTGTTTTGATGTCCCTGCTCTCTCCAAACTCATGTTACTGCACCTTTGATCATTCCAAGTATGGAACACCTATATATTCTTGTCTATTCCACTCTGGAGTTCTCCAGAGTTACTACATGCACACATGTGTCTTTGACCTACTTAACTCTTTGGAATTTCCTTCTCTCACCTCAGTTGTGTTCTCACTCTTAGTGGCACAGTCTGGGGTGAGACCTTTGTTTCTTAGTATAAACACTGTACTTACTTGACTTAGTTTGGGCAATTGCTACCCCTATTTAGGTAAATATAGTTGTGTTCTCACTCTTAGTGGCACAGTCTGAGTTTAGGCAATTGCTGCCTCTATTTAGATTCTGACAGGTCATGAGCCCTGCTAGTGCACACTAGCAACCATCTGTCACTCTGCACAACTCTGCTTCAGAACATTAGTAAAACACTAATTTTCTTATGAAATGATCTGCATGCCACATCACTATATTTGTACCTGTCAGTCCAGAAACTTACACAGGTGCTAGAATACATATAAAGATTATGTCATAAAAATTTTAAGTCAAGTTAATAATAAGAGTTCCAAGTTACATTTCCCCTATCTTTACTATAGAGCTATGAACCAGAGGACCTTACTGTGGTCAGCTATCCAGCACTATCCAGCACTATCTAGCTCAAAAGTGTTTTACTGATGAAGCATAACTCTGTCCATTGCCCTGATGCATTCCAGGGTAACTCCAATACCATCTGACACTCACTTGTATGTGTTAGAATGCCCAATCCTACTTAGACCCAGTAACTTCCAAGTATGGAAACTGTGCATTACCACAAAACTCTAGAGAGAGAAAGTCCTTGGGGTCATTTTAGGAATGAACACATGTCTCTCTGTGCCTTTGAACACAAACAACACCAGTGTATCTACTGTGCCCTCCAGCCCCTCTAGTTCCAACTCTGTAGTTCTCAGCTCCACAGATGAATATTGCAAATGGACAGAGAGCAATGAAAAAGTGCATAGCATTATACAGGACCACATCTCCAATGCTGTACTCCTTAAGACCACACACCATATCTCCACGAAAGACCTTTATAATGTACTCCTTACACTTTACCAAATCTCCAATCTCCTCTCTGCGTACCACTCTTATTTCCAACTTTTCTCTTTGTAGTAGTATAGCAAGTCCAACTTGTCCAAACACATTCTCTTCATCCAATCTCTAGAATTGTGCCTCACTAGAATGAAATACTCCATTGATCCAAAAATCCTTGTCTTCATCTTACTCCATTCTCTTCCAAAAACTCTGGAGTACTTTTGCCTTCTCCATGATCAACATGATCAATGAAAGCAAGTTA
>JBBPUC010000397.1:0-21890 GCA_038094375.1 Tubosaeta aff. heterosetosa | reverse complement strand
TGAGACAGTGGTAGGTCCATTCCAGGGGCACACAGACTTTGTTTGGTCTGTTGTATATTCCCCTGATGGCAAGCAAATTGCCTCTGGTTCTTGGGATAAGACCATTAGGGTTTGGGATACAACTACTGGTCAGACTATAGCAGGTCCATTTCAGGGACATACAGGCTTTGTCTTGTCTGTTGCCTATTCCTCTAAGAGATATGTTGATGAACCTATTGATATATGGAAAGCACAGGGCTTTACTTTCTTGCATCCATTAGTTATACATGATGATGGTTGGATTAAAACCTCACATGGTGATATCTTTGGCTGGGTTGCTCCTTGGAATAGGCATTTTCATTGGCTCCCCTACAATTCCTTGGTTATATCTCCTAAAGACACATCTTGTCAAGCTCATGTTGACTTTTCTTTATTTGGGGAGTCCTGGATATCTTGTTGGAAATCCTAATCTTGTATTAAATAGTACATATGTTGTATTCTCCTATGATTTTCAATAGATTTGCTTTTCTTGTGTATATTCTTTGTCAATAAATAGTCCTTGATTATACTCTCTTTAAATGTTAAGACACCACTCAACATGTTTAGTGTGTAAACTAATAACATAGACATAAGGTTGATGAGGTAGTAAAATTCTTTACTGCCAATAAATTTGTTACTGAAGAATTAGGTGAAAAGTAGGTGAGAAACAAGTTGGAAGGGGTTGTCTTTGACAATAGCAAAGATGAAAAGTTGGAGGAGGACATCATCAGAGATAAGGGGCAATTTAAGGGCCAAAGATTGATTAATAAGTACATTGTAGGTAGGAGTGCACTTCTTCTTTCTCTCTTCAGATGGGGAAATGTGAGTGGTGGTCTCAATACTACATGTTCCATGAAATCAACAGCATTGGGAAGATCCTGAGTTGGGCCCTTGTCAACATTGCTCTGCTTTTGAGACAAATGGATGTGAGAGTGCCAAGAGGCCATCTATTCTGTATTAGTATTGATGTAGTACATAATTCAACACTGACTGACTACGAGTTGGTGTACAGAAACCAAGATAGTAGCCTTTTCGGGAACAAGTTGTAGCATCTAACTGTGCTAACACAAACAATGAAGATGAGCAAAGATGCACGAGCAAATCAAGTGACCTAACTCATACTTTCAAACCATCGCATCCACCCCTGCCTAGCTCGTGTTGCAAATATCAATGTTGAGATGCCCTAAACCTAGATCGAGCATGCTCGGGGCGATGACGATTTGAGAGGACCTCATTATGAAATGCGTCGTCCTAGCGCGAGGGAAGGGATGGCCTGCACATATGGCTGCTAGCTGGCAAGCAGAACATTAGCTAGGGCACGAACACTCACGTATCATACAGCAGCGCGCACAACATCTACTCAACCGTCTCAAGCACGCTCGTGCCCTCGCTTCATCGTCCTTGATCTACTCCCCATCCACCGCGTCCCGGTGCCACGCATGTCCTTCTCAAGTCTGCCTCTACCGCCCTATAAAACGTCTGAAACATGTCGGCCAACTCATTGGGCTTCTCCAGTACCCCATTCACCCGGTTTAGATTCTCGCCAATATCTTGAAGCTTCTAAGGCACTCGACGAGCCGGGAAGGTTGGTCAGCAAGGGCAGCAACAATCTCGGCCATAAAGGCGCCGAGTACGACGGCAGCGATGTCAAAGCGGGAGGCGATGGTCTCGACGACAATGACAGAGACGTCGGTGGTGGCCTGTGAGGACAGCCGTCGTAGCACCAGGGGGAGGTGTAGACGGTCTCTGGGCAAAGAAAGGGACAAACGGCATCGAGAGCCATGGGGACGCCGTGCCCACAGTTGAGGCAGAAGCAGTAGTTTCGTCGCTCTACACGGGAGCAACGGCACTGCACGGAACGCCGAGATGGTCAACGACAACTTGAGAGAGGACTGATAGTACACACACAGACGGGAGAGCATGGCGACGGCAGTGTTTGCTCTCGCTGTAAGATCATATCAGGTGAGAGGTGTGATCAGCTGGGCTAAACTCGGCCCTGTGGAGACGCCTAAAAACTCACTGCATTAGTGAGGAAATTACAGACCGTTCGTATAAGCATCTTGTCGAAAATGGCCCAGTTTAAGTGCGTGGATTGGGCTGAGTCGAACAACAGATGGCGAGTGTTTGTGTCAGGCTTCCCAATGGATGTGAGTAGGACATGAACGTTGAACCATCACAACTACACCACCAATTATAATTACATCCTCCAAACGACCAAGGGCACACTCGTCCTACCGTACGGTCTTATATTGAGCTTTTCCAGTCAAAGTAATCTCCAGCCGAGAGCATCCACGAAAAAATTGAGCAAGTCGAAGAAAAACATGCCAAAGACATGAACAACCTAATTGATAATCTCTAGTTCTCAGAGTATCACGAAGAGCCCACCGACTGTAACATTTGCCATGCCCTCACGGAGACAGAGATCATTGAACGAAGCGTACTCGATCAGGTAGAGTTCGAGCGACTTGAGGTGCGTCACTCGCCCCTTCAGAACCTGAACAAGGATATGGACCGCTTCACGTTCGATGCAGAGGACGCACAGATACGCGTATCTCATACTACGTCTAGTCAGTAAACGAAAGGCACTGGGCTCGACGACCAGAAATTCTTGCTTCCCGCATCCATCACAACATTTGTCGGTCTACAAGACTAATGTGACGTCTGGACGAGCGGGTTATTGGCATAAGGCGGATAAGCAGGGCTTGATCAACACGAGTGCGACGGCGGGGACACGCCTGTGAAGTGCACGCGGCGGAGCGCGTCTCTTTCGTTCTAAATGGTCGGAAAATAAGTTTACGATAGGCTTACAGATACGGGACGCGACGCAGATCAAAACGGAAGAGCCAGCACCGAAGCTGCGATCAAGTTTAGGCAGGAGTGTACTTGATGAGACGATGAAGCAATTTGGACCAGCAAACCGCCATTGCCCTTAAATTCCGACATCCAAGTTGCGGCCACCTCGTAATGCTCAACACCCTTCGGTCCTATCAAGAATATCGCAGCCGGCGAAAGCAGGGATTGCTGTCGGTAACATCGCTTCGATGAGCGAACGTTCACTGGGGCGCTTGAAATTAGGGATCAGCTAAGGGTGGCACTCGACTGGAGAACGATGGAGAGTGGTGTGGAAGCCGTACCGAGGTGTTTCATCCCATGGCTGATGCACCACAGTGCACTGCTGCTGCCGGATGGATCGTATAAGTAACTCACGGGACACTGGCTAAGATTCATGCAGGATCGACAATGTGATAAAAGGTGCCACCGATCATATTCGACGAGCTGGTACGTCCACATGGTCCTTTTTCTGGTGTTTGTGCGCTTATTAGTCACGCAGGTGCATTGGGTGTACGCACGTGGGGACTGCCTGACATCGTTGGAATAGCACCGACGATAAGATGATAGTACGACCGTCATCTATCTAATCTAATCTGAGAATTGTAACCGACCTGCCAATCGGAACGTTCGACCGATACCAGATGTATACCCGAGCACCGCATGATTCACAGCGTGCAATTTTCTCCTCGTTTAGCCTGTGCGTCTGACCATGAGCAGCACTGACGACCTAGACATCTCGGAGGACCTCGTTCGCAGGATTCCGGGGAATGCCCCCATCAAAGTCAAAGGTGCGCCTTTGCCATGCCAAGACGTCTCAGTTGCTGGCCTGACAAACACCGCGGTTAATGATGGGCATCCTACAGGACTTATCTGGCGCTGGCTGTACGTGTTTGGCAGCACCGGATTCGGAATGCAGACGACGCAACGTCTGAAACTCGTCGAGGTCTCGATCGTGCCCAATGCCAACGAACCGTCGAAAGAAGAGGCGAGGGCGGTGCTCGAGACGACTGTCACAGAAGGTCTGCATAGGGCTGGTTCAGCTCCACAATGCCGGGATGCTCATTGCACACCCTCGTCAGATATGGTGAATCCCAATGGGAAGCTGCACGGTGGATGCATTGCCCACTTGATTGACTTGTACGTCCGACGGATTGCCCGAGGTAATGTTCTGACGCGTACAGGTGTACGACGCTGCCAATTACGGCCGTGTTGCTCGCCAAGGGCGGGAGTGGCTTACCGGGGGTGTCGCAGAGTATCAATCTAATATACCATGCGCCGGCGAGCCTGCAAGTGTCTTGTTGTCGTAGCCAGGGGAGTTGCTCACAAAGGACATAGGGGCGATAAACTGAGGCTGATCAACACGAGTACGACGGTAGGGAAGCGCCTGTGGAGTGCGCGCGGCGAGGTGTGTTTCTTTTACCCTGAATGGCCGGAAAAAAAAAGTTCAAGATAGGCTTATAGATATGGGACGTGACGCACCATCGGCTGGTCGCGTCTGCGACGCAAATCAAAATGGAAGGGTCGGCGCCGAAGCTGTGATCGACCCTGGTCCGGAGTATGCTTGACGAGACAATGGGACCAGAACAAATGTGGGCCATCACCGGGAGGGTTTTGTCATGTCCCCCGTTTCTTAACGGTGTGATCGGAATATGGCTGGTAACAAACTTTTTTTTGTGTAAAGCTAATTCACCCTGAGCGTGTGGGCAGTCTGGATTTTTTATTGCGACCATCGCGGGAGAAACGACAATGTACGTACAGTGAGTTGTTGGATATGTTGGCCTTTTGGGGGGTCCATTACATTGTAGACGTAATTATTGATGTCTGAGATAAGATAATCAAACTTCATCCAACATGAACCTCGAATCGTTGGAAAAATGTCTCCTCGTGGGGCGCTGGGACGACCAACTCCCAGCTACCCTTGATCTTGCCAAACTCGCAAAGGCTGTTGTCGACGGCGACTTTCGAACGGTACTCACATCCTCGCACGCCCAGCAGCTTTTCCGCGTGGATCCTTCTGTCACGTTTGACCAACCCTTTGAACGCATTTTTCAGTGGTCTGTTCCAGACACAGAAGAGCAGGAGCTGATCCGACTTGTGTTGGGAGTGGCTTGTCTCCACGCCTTTGTCCAGGCAAACTGGACTGGCCCGAATCTCAGCATCACGCCCTCGGGCGTTCTCTTTCCACAATCACCCCCCATCTCAGACACCCTTCTCAACTCAAAAGCCATCGCCGAGCTTGCGTACGGCGGCGAACCTGCATACCACCTCGCCCAATACGCCGCTTTTTTCCGATTCGCGCAGATCCTCTTGCAAGCCGATTATGCACACCTGCATTACGCCCCCTGGTGGCGCCTAAGGGTGGCCATTATACATGAACAATTACTCGACGAACCCGTGCCCTTGCCGTCAGGCGTGTTCGGTTCCCTTGCGGCACTCGAGGCCCGGACTACCTCCGACCCTGACCTTGCGGGCCGCCTCCACCTCGAACGGGGTCTCCTCCAACATATCTTTTCGCACGATAAAGCTGCAGCCGAGCACTTTGTGTGTGCCGCACGTGCGACGGGGTTGCAATACGAGTTGACGGGCGCGCTTGGGAAGCGAACAAAGTTTCAGCAAAACGCACTCTCCCAGCTCGTGCTTCTTGCCGAAAGCAGAAAGCGAGATGACGACCGTGTCGACGAGTCCTCCGCCGCCGCCGATGTGAATAGGAGTGCGACCGTCGGACCCCCGAATGGCGACGCTGCGGAGAACACGAATGCGATGGGTGCCCTTCCAGAGACCCTGCCGTTGAATGACGACACGCTTCTCGAGCAAACCGAGTTCACGTCGTCCAACCCCTCTACGACATCCCTCCTCAGTCACCTCGACCCGTCTTCACAACCCCCCCTGTACCCCCTCGACCAATGCATCCTCCTCGCCCTCTGCCTCAACGTACGCAACACCTCCCCCTCGCACGGCCTCACTAATGAGCAAATGTCGCCCTACGTCGCCCGGGTGATCTCCCACCCCCGAAACTGGTCTGTACACACCATGGCGCTCCTCCTCCGCGCCCGCCTCGAGTCGATCCGTACGCGCACCGTAGAGCGCGCCACACTCCAGCTCCAGGCGCTCATCGACCAGATGCCCAGTGCCGATGCGGCCCTCCCAGAACGGCTCCGTTACATCCACGCGATCCTGCTCCCGAGCCAGTGGGAAATGTCGCGCGAGCTCGCGCTGCGCTACCTCTCTATCGGCGTCGTCAAGTCGGCCCTCGAGATATTTGAGCGGCTCGAGATGTGGGCCGAGGTGGTCAAGTGCTGGCAGGCGATGGAGCGTCCGGACCAGGCGCTCGCGATCGTGCGCGATCTGCTGCATGGGCGCAAGGAAGAGTCGGAGAGCGTCGTTGTGCGGGGCAAGGATATATCGGCGGCGCAGAGGACGCTGCTGGACAGCGCTCGGGAGGCCAAGCTGTGGTGTCTGTTGGGGGACCTCGAACCTGCGCAGGCGGTGGAGCATTATGAGCGGGCATGGCGGGTGTCGGGGGAGACGTCGGGCCGCGCGATGCGGTCGCTGGGGGGATATTATTTTGCGCGAGAGGAGTATGCCAGTGCGGTAAGGTGTTTGGAAAAGGCTGTCGCGATCAACCCGCTGCTCTCCCGGCCGTGGTTTATTCTCGGATGTGCCCACATGCGGATGGAGAACTGGGAAGGAGCGCGGGAGACGTTCAGTCGGTGCGTAGCCATCGACGATGAAGATGGAGAGAGCTGGAATAATTTGGCGACTGTTTACCTTCGGTTGGACGAGGCACCCCAAGCGGTCAAAGAGGGGGATGACAAGGCAAGCTGCTCGTGTGCTCAGAGATCAACTAATAACATTTTCCGTCAGGAAAACGACACGTCCGATAAAACCGCCTCGTTTTCAAACAAGATGCTCGCCTTTCGGGCGCTCAAACATGGTCTCAAATACAGGTACGAAAACTGGCGCATGTGGTCCAACTACATGATCGTCGCCATCGACGTTGGCGAGTTCTTTGAAGCATGCCGCGCTCTAGCCCGGATTGTTGAAGAACGTGCGGCCAAGACCGGCGCCGAGTGTGTCGACGAGGACGTACTCTCCCGTTTGGTCGATGCCGCGACGCGAACGAACCCTGAGTGCCCTGAACAGACGGACGCCAGCGGGGCGGCCGCCGACCCGAGCCTACGCGGATTGACGCGGCGCGTGCTGGATCTGTTTGAGAGCACGATCTTGCCCCGCGTCTCTTCCTCACGGATACTGTATACGTATGCGCGGTTGCTTACATGGCAGAGCCGGTGGGGGGACGCACTCAAGGCATATCTGGACAGCTATCGCTGCGGCGCGGCGGGCACGTTTGAGAGCGGGGACGCCGACGTGGACAAGTGGCACCAGGCGGTGGGGGACGTACAAGAGATTGTGGATGTGGTGCGCAATTTCGGACCGCGGGTGGAAGGGTTCAATTGGAGATATCAGGGTCGGAGTATACTGCGGACGTTTATGGGGCGATCAAAAGATTTTAGAGACGAGCCAGAGTGGGCTCGGTTACTAGAGATACAAGAAGAGCTGCGGAGTGAGGAGTAGGTATTGACGGTGGTAATATAAGATAGATCGTAGCGGGAGTGAAATGACGAGGGAAACGTTTCTTGTAGCAAGATGGATCGAAAACGTGAGGCAGAGCAAAAAAAAAATAATAACAGGCGGAAAAAAAAAAGCTGGCTGCGGGTGGGGATTAGCGTTTCACGATAACAGGCAGGCTGTCGTTCACGGCGCCACCGGATCTTGATGTAAACCATTATCAAGTAGTCATGACGCACAAAAGGAGGTGCATGAATGTTACTGCCTGGCGCTGAGAAATGAACTGGTGGCGTGATCGGAGAAAAGAAAAAGGGATCTCGGGAATATGATGGCGCAAAAGGGGACTAAGTTTCCCAGTTGAGTGCCATGGACATCCGGTTGAGGGTGAGGGTGGTGAGTATCTCGGTCACAATACTGAGCCCGGCATGTCTGATGGTGATCCTGGCATCGAACATGTCCTCTGGTTGACTGAGCTCCCAGGTAGCAATGGTCGTGCGGCCGTCGACGCACTGACAGGACGCATCGTCAGACACGTTTAGGAGTGGGAAAAGAGTGGTCACCTCCATCTTTTGTGAAGATACCTTCCACTTGAGCTCCTTTTTGTGCTGGGTCGTGAAATACCGCGATCTAGCACCCGAGTCGTGTATTTTCGTGGGGAAGTGAGAGTGGACGTACGTGCTACCATCCTTTTTTTGTCTGACTTGTTGCGCCATCGGGATTTCCTCGCCGTTGCCGTATACGAGAAAGCCACGCGTCCTGTTCGGTCCAAAGTAGAGATAAGCGTTGTTCGGGCCCATGATGTCGGGATGCTGTTGACACCACTCTGCCTCACGGGCGACTTGGACGACGATGTTGGGGAGCTCGTGAACCTTGGGGACAAGATCAGGGTAAGTCACAGTGCCCGTGAGAGTGCGACTGACAGTTTTCCTGTGCATCGGAACACGGGTGAACGGTGAGAGCGAGTGAGCGGACAATCGGACGTACACAGTGAACGCAGGTCTGCTTTCGAGATCCTCGAAGCGATGAGAGAACGGGTCGCTACCGAACTGCAAAAGAACGTATGCGGTGGCCATTGTGAGGAGAGTAAGAGAGAGGGCGCAGTCAACATTGCAGCTCGGACGAGGCTGCCTTTTCACGAACAAGGACAGCTCGATCGGGAAGTCAATGATGATAACACAGCCACAAAGAAGCCCACGTGGTATACAATTCAACCACGTGGATTGTGTCATGAATAAATTTGGCTCTGAGTCCGGCACGGGTTTCAATAAATATATCCGAAACAAAATTTTAAGAAAAATAATGCAGAGCGCGTAACTATCAGTCATACACTGGCAAAACAGGGTCAGCCAAGCCTATCCGTGGATCTACGACTGTCTCATACCGTGAACAATACCTGGCAAAGCCGAGTCAACTCGGTTGCGCGGACCAAGCAAACGAGCGCACCGTAGAACAAGGTCCAAACGAGAATAAAGGTAAACATGTTGTCTTGGCCAGGGTTGATAAGCTCTCCAAGACCACCGACAAGGTATTTTGCAGGTTTTCCCTTGCAATTGACGGCGTAAATCATAAACGAGGTGGAGAGGACAGACGCCGCAAACAGGGCGAATCCGTGCCAGTTTTCGAGTCCGAGGATGCCAGCCACCGCGCCAGCAAAGCACGCCGAGATGAACTTGACGGACGTGAGAGACTGGTTGTGGAGCACGTTGGGCGTAAAGACGAGCTGTGTGGCTGGATCTGAGGACGCCATCGTGGACGTTGGCAAGATGATATTTCCCACGGGTGTGAATTACCCCCTGTGTTCATCCTCATGGTCGCATATGACTTGACACGCCCTCCATTTCATATCGCGAGCAGGGACGACTAGGAAGGCTGTGGGAGTCGCCCGCTTATCGGCCAACTACTCGACTGCCGATATGAACCCATCCAAGGCATCCAAACTGAGGCCGATGGCCGAGTGCAGGGCTTCCAGCACACGCTCAAACAACGCGGTGGTCGAACGGCACTTGGTTGGCTCAGTTGTGGCCGTGAGTAGAGTCCAAAATCGGAAAGTCAACGTTTCGGCAGGTCGATCAATCCAACCACCGCCACAGGTTATCGCCATCACTCGCTCCCTCATCATGTCCAAGATATCTGAACCACAGTCCATCAAGGTCGGTATAATCGGTGCGACGGGCACAGTCGGCCAGCGTTTTATCACCCTACTCGCAAACCATCCCTGGTTTACGATCCACGCACTCGGCGCTTCCGCCCGCTCGGCTGGAAAGCCTTATTCTAAAGCCGCAAACTGGAAACAATCCACCCCAATTCCCGCCGTCGTGAGAGACACGATCGTGCACGAATGTCTTCCCCAACACTTTACAGATTGCGCCATCGTATTTTCCGGTCTCGATGCCGACGTAGCCGGAAACATAGGCAAGCCTACCCGTCCCATCCCCTCCCTCCAACTCATCTCCCAACAGAGGGCACATTCAGAACCGCCGATCTTGCCGTCTTTTCAAACGCCAAGAATTACCGACGCGATCCCCGCGTTCCCCTCATCGTCCCCCTCGTCAATCCTTCTCACATCGCCATCATCCCGCAACAACAGGCGCTCCACGATCCCCCACTGAAAAAGGGCTTCATCCTCACCAATGCAAACTGCTCCACGACAGGCCTCGTCATACCCCTCCGCGCACTCGAGAAATCATTCGGCCCGATCGAAGCCTGCGTCGTCACCACCATGCAGGCCATCTCGGGCGGCGGCTACCCCGGCGTACCCTCCCTCGACATCCTCGACAACGTCGTCCCCTTCATCGGCGGCGAAGAAGAAAAAATGGAGTGGGAGACGCTCAAGATCCTCGGCAACGTCGTCGACGGTGACGATGGGCACCAGACATTCGACATGCGCGCACGCCAGCCGCTCCGCGTTTCTGCGTCGTGCACACGCGTACCTGTGATTGACGGGCATACCATGACCGTGTCGGTGCGCTTTGCGAGGAGGCCACCACCGAGCCCACAGCAAGTCCGTGAGGCCCTCGTGGCGTATACCCCCGATACTCCTGCGTGCCCCTCTGCACCTGTGCACGCGATATTCGTACACGAGGAGCCGGACCGTCCGCAGCCCCGTTTAGATCGGTATTATCAAGACGGAGCGGGCGTCTCCGTCGGCCGAGTAAGACAGTGTGCTGTGCTCGACGTCAAATTCGTTGTGCTTGCCAATAATGTCTCCATTGGTGCTGCAACGAGTAGCATCATCAACGCAGAGCTGGCCGTTCTTAAAGGGATCGTTCAAAATTAAACATCGTTGCCAAAAAATTACTGTACGATTATCAACTAGGAAGTACGTGTTACTAGTGGAGGTAGGATTTAGGGAAAAAGGGAATTTAGGATATCACTACATGCCAACGGCAGGGTTATGCGGAAACCCCATTGGCTGGCTGTCCGATCAGGATTTACTCCATCCGTGCAGCACGTACCCGGACAAACGTGTCAATCAGACTCATCATGTTACCGATGCCCTTCTCTTCCGGCAGCCAGTCACCATTATTGACGCATAGAACCTTCATGCGTTCGTGGTACCGGAGATCCGGTAATAATTTAGGGGTGATCAAGAAATACTGACAGCTGTCGGGTTTGCAAGTGACTTCGACCATCGAGTCGTGTACTGCGCGTTCTGCACGCTGGTCCATACCCTAGCACAGCCAGCTGTTACGATATCATCGTCTGTTAGCGGAGGAATGGACTTGCCTGGTTAATCTCATCTACCAGTGAGAATGGCGTGCGTGCCTCTTCTGTCAAACTCATAAGGTAAAGGATAGTCGTTAGCGAGCGTTCCTGAAAGAGCAACCATCAGCGTGTTACCCCCTCGAGGACTTGACTCCATACCCCTCCGGACTGCCTCTGCCCAGTCAAGAGCTGTAGCTTTTCCCTATCACGAAACTTTACGAGAATGTCAATCGCCCACTTATCGTAATCGTCATGTGGACTGATCCTGATCTCGCCAGCACACCCAATCCCTGTTCGTTCCGTGAAGCACGGAACGGTGATTCGAATAGCCGAACTTACGATCAAAGGCATCCGAGAACTTTTTTCCGATGCTTTCCACTAGTCTTTCTAGGGCAGGTTGCCAGTTGTCCTATCCTGTCAGTCAAAATCTCCTTCGAGCCAACCATCAAAATGTCACATACTCTTGCCGATTTGATTTCCCGCTCCAATCGCTGGCTGGTCTTTTCCTTGTCACTCAACGTCTTGGTTAGCTTGGTGATCTGTCCGCAAATTCATAAGCGCATTTGAAACTGATGAAATCAAATAGCATATACCTCGGCCTTTCTTTTCTCATACTGCTCAATCACGCCTGGGTTCGTCTGCATGATCATTTCCAGGTTGGCCTGCTGCGTTGCGAGGTCCGCCCGCAGCTCTTCCACTGACCTCTCGTGAACCGAACCATTCTTCAGGGTCTGTCAGCATCCGGTGCTTCTCGAGGAAAAAAGGAATGGAATTCAGGGTTCAACGCACCGCCTCCATTTCTGCAAATTGATCCTGAAATTCTTCGTCCATGCCTCGGACGAGGGCGACGCTTACATCGCGCTTCTCCTTGGCTTCCGCTTTTGTGGTAGTGTAAATTTGATGCGCTGTGGCAGCGTAATGAACGTGGGTTCTGTCGGAGGGATAAACGTGATGAGTTACCTTCTTCGAATTCGGCTAGGGCTCGCTGGTATCTTGTATCCTTTTGCTCACACAGGGCCTCAAGTGCGGTCTTATTTGCCCCGACCTGCAGGAATTCAAGACCACTACGGGTGGCAGCAGCTTGATCGGCGACAGCTGCAGCAATAAGTTGCTAGATATTCGAGGTCCCGTGAGTCTCCAAACAGAGTTAGTGTACATAGTAAGACGCACACTATACTCCAAGGCGATCTTGACACGCTTCTTTGACAAGTCGAGCAACTTCTTCTTGAGACGGACCCTTTCCTCATTTTCTGAGGGTGCACCTTCCAACGCCTTAAGCTTATTCTTGTTGGTCACTGCAGTCCCCACATGAGATGTCTACTATAAAGTAAAAGTGCTCAGCGTACCGAGCTTGGCCTTCAACGTCGCCGTATGCTTCTCCGCTTCAACCACTTTCTTCTTTCGAGCGTTGAGAGCGTCCTGCGGCAGAATGGGGTCAGGTAACGTCACTAATAAAAGGACGTCTTACAAATTTCTTCTTGAATTCCGCCTCATCCGCTCTGATCTTGCGTTCCTCTTCTGCAAGGGCGTTGCCATCTTCATTGATCGCCTCCAGAGCTTGTCTCGCCTCTTGAATGATTCGATCCAGTCGTTGCTTGATCTCGGGATCAACTGCAGACATCTTAGGTCTCGTCACATATCAACAAACCCTCAGTACAACTCACTTGCGCTGCTAATAAGATTGCGAGCCTCGCGAACTTCACGTGTCATGTTTTGCGCAGCGCGTTTCCCGTATCGCGAACGCTGGACAATGTTAATGACCTTTCCAGCGATGAAGGTAGCTCCACCGCCTTCTCCACGAGGACCAAAGCGTGACACAGCTTCCATAGCCTTGCTAACGTCGACCCTCGACCCATCGAGGGCAATAGCCTGCATGAAATGAATGAGTCGAGTACAGAGAGACCAGGGAGGTAGCCTACCGTGCGATGCAAATTTATTTCCCGGGTCAGGTACCACAACAGACCATCGGGACAGCTGATCTTGTCGATGGCATAGGTGTCAAACTTCTGATTACTGAGCTGCTCGAGGAGTTAGAAACGTTTAATACTGTGGAACTCAGAACAGACCTCCTCGCTACTCATTGGTGGGCCCACATGATCAACCTTGGGACGGAACCATGTGTTAATTTTTACATCCTTCTTCAAACCCGCCTCGTTCGAATCGTTTAAGCAACGATTGAGTACCTCATAGTCCTCTTCACACTGCGCGACAAAGGTCTTGAACGAACCGGTCAGAACCCACCAGAGGCCATCGGTGGTTGTTTACCTTCAGCTGATTTGCGTTGAAACACGCCTCTACAGCATTTGTATACCTCTTGTCAGGTACGCTGCAACAAATCATAGGCGGCTCAAACACCTCCATCTTGAACCTATCTTGATTGTTGCGAAGCCAAACGACTGCGTCCGCGTGATTCTGATCCCATTTACGGAGGTTCTCAAGCTTCCGGTGGCGCTCATCGTCCAACTTTTGTAGCCTGACAAAATAATATAGTAGACGGACCAAGGAGAAAGCAAAAATGCCTTACTGGCTCATGGCGTCGTCGATCTTGGCTTTCTCGGCAGCCGACGTATCGATATTGGCCTTTTGACGATCTTGGAGGTCTTCCATGCGAATCTTCGTACGGCTGTGCTCCGAGTTCATTTGGCGCTGGTGTATGGTCAGCGCCATCGGGCAGACCGCTGTCGAGAAGTTCCACGTACGAGGGCATTGTTTATTGGTTCCAGATCTTCCAGTTCAGGCGGATTGTCGATCTCATTTTGCATCTTCTTGATCTGGTTTTCAAGATCCTTGATTTTCTTCGTGCGATCCCTCTCGGCACGCTTTAACCCATCCAGCTTGTTGGTGATATCCTCTGCCTCGGTCTCCTACAAGGAAGTGAGTGAGTCGCTCAGAGGATCGCACACGGGACACGAACAAGCCTGTCACTATCCTGCCATCTCGCCTTCATCTGCTGAAACTTTGCCTTTGACGCAGTCTTCTTCTTTTCCCGAGCCTTCTCAAACTCCTTGTACTGGGCAGCCAATTGACTATAAAACCGGTACGTAGGCAGGTCACTATAAGCGAAATACAAACTTACTCGCGCTTCGCATGCGCAGGAGCATTTCTGTCTTTGAGCTCTGCGACACGAGCATGAAGTTCGCGTTGCCGTTCCTTGGCTTGCGCATAACGTTCCTTTGCCTCGTGGTATTCATTGACAGGAATCAAGATTTCCAATATAGACATCTCGTGAAGGTGAATCCAACGAAACCGACGCCAAGAGTACCGAACATACCTCTCTCTCGATCCGTTGGCGTTCACGGTACCGCGCCACGTCCCGCTCGAGCTGAGCATTTCGTTCCTCCAACATTCTGAGCGATTCTTGGTCCTCTTTAACGCGCTGCAACAAGTATGTCAACAAACTCGGCGAATCCTGACATGATAAACCCCATCACCTCTTGCACGGCTTTGAGCTCCTTGCCAGAAATGATAAGGGTATCGTGCCATTTTGTCAAATTAGTGTCACCTGCGGCTCGCTGCGTCTCCCTAAGCAGCTGCTGAGGAGTCATCTGCGCAAACTCGGAGACTTTGTCTTGAGGGAGGAAAGAGCTAGAGACGATGTATGCGCTCAGTACAGGTCTAACATCTGAGCATATATTATTACCAGAGGTTGCCGATTTGAACATTCAACTTCGCCATGCGATTGGATATTTCTTTACCGGTTGTCTGCTGACCGTTCAGAGTGAAGGTAGATGATCTCGTCTTTGCGCTGAGGTTACGTCGAATGATGAGGTTCTGGTCGCCTTTAGCACCCTTCAGCTCGATTTCAATATAGCCTGTTTCCTTGTCATTTTTGACGAAAGAGCTGATATCGCTTGCACGGCCCAATACCTACAAATGCGTCGGTCCCGAATACCAGAACTAATAAACCTACTGACACTGGGAGGCCAATTCAGACCGAGGCAGATTGCACATGCAATGCTACTCTTGCCAGTACCGTTGGGGCCAAGAATCATATTTAGATATGCACCCGGCTCGAACTCTACGAAATCGTAGGTGACAAAGTTCTGCAGCTGGATGCGGACAATAGATCCGGGAATGAAGCTACGGGAGCGCCGAAAGATGAATGCACTTCCATCAAAGTGGATCAACCTACCCATCATCGTCCCGGGGGAGTGTTTGGACGCGTTCACGTTCTACCTGGACAGAGGCGCCGACCGAGTTGATCCTGGCGCGCTTGTGGCCCCTCGGGGTTCCTTCTCCTTCCTCATCGACATCTTCCGAGGGCTCTTCAGCTTCATTGCTCTGATCCACGCCATACTCTTCCACACCATTGGGCTGAGAAGGTCCCTGAGCATCGTCTGCCTCCTCGTCGGACTCAACACGTCGAGTTTTCCCCTTTTTGGCGTTCTCCTGTTTGACCTTGACTTCTTTTCCTTGCCCGCTTGTTCCGTTCTCTCTGACAGAGTCGTCGTCGCTGTCGTTTATTGTCGTTGTACGCGTGCGACGCGCCATGGTTGTCGCGTTGTGTGCGACGAAAAGCGCGCGTTGCTGTAATCCTACTTTAGGGTGGGTCATTTCGAGTCACGGCCCGGTTCCACCTCTAACGCGTACAATGAGCATTCGCAGACGGAGCACCGCACACGATCTTGCAACCCTCCGCTTACGTCCAGATGGATCGCGCGTACAGCAGTCTTCTGTAAACTCGAGGAAACGCACGGCAGGATCCACTGTGGTGGATTCCAGGGGAAACTGGATTGCCAAAGATGCGGGAGGACACAGCTCGGTCAAGACGCGGAGAAAGGTCACGAGCACACGCCCAGACGATGTAGAACACGAGTTTATTGATCTCTCTGGTGACGAGCACAATAAGAGCGCGGACAAGGGCAAGGAATGCGCTCGCGATGGCCAAACTCCAGAGGAAGAACAAGAGCCGGAGCGATTGAACACACGGACTAGACGACGCCTCTTATTCATGCACGATCTCAGTTTCCTGGATCCTCCCCCAGCCTCTGCTTCGACTCTTGACCAAGATCCAGATCGTGAACAAACTTTCTCTTTCCCAGACCCAGATCCAGTGAGCCTATCTGCCCATGGTATAACAGTGCCCCTGACGCCACTCAAGGACCTGCTCAAATCAATCCACCACTTTTCCAGCTGCTTTTATCGCGAAAGGGGACAACTCTTCGATAGCAGTAGAGATTTCCGCGGAATGAAAAAGAAAAAGAAGCTGGCGCAAGGAAACGTCCACACCATCGCTGCAAACGTTCAAGACACAGACTCTGAAACGGAACACTTGGAAACGGAGGACGAGTTCGACGAAGAGGATGAGTCCGGTGAAGAGCTCGAAGACCACAACGAAATCATCGATGTCGATGACGGCGAGGGAAAAGAGCCAGACGACAAACCCGACGCCTACGAGAAGGACATGTACAAAGCTTTTGATGGCTCTGCTCTCATGGCCATAGGTTCGTCGAAAGCCTTGATGCAACAGTCGACTCAACGTATGGCAGGTGTCGTGTTGCAGGAATACGTAGCACATACACTCTTATCGGGGACCAGTGTCCCGCGAAGTCCCAAACGGCGAAGGACTGAGGATTGAGATAGTCGTCAACAATTGCAGATATATTGCCTCAAAGCGCGAGAGATCCACATGAATGCTACCGGGACGATGATGAAGGTTCTGGTGCTGGTGACTTGTTCTTGCGACCAAGCTTCAAAATATAATCGTCTGTCAAGGTACCATCCTCCCACCGCCTCATAATATTATTCCCATAAATTCCTGGATTTGGTCCACCGAATACCTTGAGTCGAGCCATGCGCCGGTCCCGTAGTTTGTTCTTGGGTAACATGCCTGAAACTGCGTGGTATATGATCTATAAAAGTATGTTCAAGTCCAAAAAGTTGAGTATCAGGGAAGGATAAACGCACCTCGTTTGGCTTCTTTTCCATCATCGTCTGATAGGGCGTTTCCTTGAGACCACCTGGATACATGGAATGCTTTCGGTAGACGAGCTGTTCGTCTTTTCTCCCTGAAACCTTGATATTCCGGGCATTGGTCACCACAACGTAGTCACCGCAATCCACTGGATAACATTCAGATTGGAACACGGCGGTCAGAGACAAGTTGCACTTACCGCCCTTGTCGTATATTGGCTTATGCTTGCCCATGAGCACAAGTGCGATTCTCTCTGCAAGTTTTCCTAGTACACGGTCGGATGCATCGACGTGATGCCAGACTCGGGCGTAGGCAAGCGCGGTCTGCCAAGCCACGGGATAAGTTCCACCTCAGCTAGCAGAGCAAACGACATACGTTGCCGACGGCTTGAGACATCTTCAAGATACAATGCTAACTTCTTGGCGGAGGTTGCAGTTTGGCAAACTGTTATGTAATACATACACTCCTAGCGTTTGTTGCTCACACGTCCACAGTTTTGCTGGTGTACTTATGGCTGATGCCAAAATGAATCAACCTCTGGTCGCTATTCCCCTTTGAAATCTCCCTGGAGGTATCCCGGGTTATCATGGGTGACCCGAGAGGTGTAAGGCCGCGATGGTGGAATGCACACAACGAAGCTATTTACAAATAGTAAGCTTTTGTGTCCTTCATACTCTGTGTCTCCGAGATGGAACGAGTACATTGTCTGAATTCGGACTTCCAAGCTTTCGCGTCAACCGTTCGACTGACGAGTTTTGCGATGTCTGTCTGGCTGTTACCATTGAAGTCACCTCGAGGTTCTTTTATCCCTGTTGAACGAGTATCCCCACTGTCGCGAATTCCGTTCGTGAGGACGCACATCTCCTCCGCTTTCACTGATCCTGGTGCGTGAACCGCGGAACAGGGTGGGGCGAAGGAGGAAGTCGATCTGTCCCGTTTCTCCAACTCAACACAGTTCACCTGGTAGTCGCAAGTTCGACTGTCACAAATCACCCCGACTCCTCGACCACTCACATCCCAGCGAATATAACCAGCCAACGTAGCCAACCTTTGAACCCTTCGCGACCAGATATATGATCGAGGAGTACATAGAAGCATTTCCAGTTGGCAACGGACCGAGTGGAGATCGTTCAGCTCGTCCAGGCGCCAACATCAATCTATCACGCGCCCTAGTGACATTGATCCAAGGCAAGTTGCCGGCATTTCTAGAATCTCACGGAAGATGAGCACATTGACCCCCTAGATAGTTCTATCCCGTTTTCCCGGTGAACCATGGGAAACACTGGTGGCTTCCCCGACGGATAGCTGGATGTGTTTCACATTGCGATGCATGTCATGCTGTTTTGCAATTGATACGCGTCAGCCACCTTCCGGGAAAAATCTTGGTACCCATCTTCAGGTATAAATCATTTGTATTAGGTTTCGGTCTACTCTCAGTCACGGGGAACACACCGATAATATCTGCCCTGCCATCTACACAAGTATGGAATTCACCTGGCTCTCTCGCGTCCTAACTATGGCTTTGGTAATTGGGTTGCAACACTCAGTCGCTTCTCCGATCCCAGCCGAATGTGGCGGCTATAAGAGAGAGGGTGGCCAGCTTGAACGTACGTCGACGTGGTGCACAATGATACAAAGTAGTCAAACTTACTTTTACCCCAAGCAATCAACAATCTGAAAAACAAATGCCATTTATCCTCCTGACTCGGAATGTGGGCATATTGTCAGAAATAGATAGATTTCTTTTCGGGTAGTAACACAGTGTAAACCCGCCCAGCCTACACACAAGACTTCTTTAAAAAAATTCTCCTCATATGAGGGTGATAGTCGGGCGTTCCGAATCTTTTTCTGGTATACGGGATTATCACCGCGGGACAACAACCGCCTCCGTCACGCACGCCTCCAGGGTGTCACACGTGTCGGCCCCCACTTGCTCGCTGACTTCCACGTGGCCATGCTCCTTCGGCCTACGGTCATCTTCAAACACTATGTAGATGCCAATGAGAGGATGTATTGTTAACTTCGGAGCGTGTGCCACTCACAGAAAGTCAATTCTTCCAGACTACGCCCAGACGTCTCCGGAAACATGACGTAGACAAACACAACCTCAAATGCGATCCACACACAATAGCTGATTTCGTTCAGCACCTGCGCTTGAATTCCCTAAAGAATGACTTACA
This sequence comes from Tubosaeta aff. heterosetosa, assembly GCA_038094375.1. NCBI lineage: Eukaryota > Fungi > Basidiomycota > Agaricomycetes > Boletales > Boletaceae > Tubosaeta > Tubosaeta aff. heterosetosa. The sequence continues at coordinate 2,672 of JBBPUC010000397.1, read as the reverse complement.
CGATGTACCACTTCCAACCTGTATAACCCCATATCTTGAATAGAGCAGAAAGTGCAGACTAAGAGAATAAACGCACCAAAATATCCAGACCAATAGGGCTGATAAAATTGGTTCAAGAATGCTGCGCCACGAGTCCAGCACTGGAAAACGGAGAGACCCCAAGCTCGGACATGGAAAGGAAATAGTTCAACCAAGAAAGCTGAATATATTTGGTCATAAAGAACGCGCGGACACGTTGCGGGTAAGTTGCAGCTTACGATAAGTCAAGGAAGCAAATCCCAGGTTGAAAGCTGGACTATACAAGAAAATGAGGCTGTATAATGCAAGGTAAGAACAAAAAAGACGAGCTTTCCTAATATTTGGGAGCTCACCCAATCACCACTTGACTAGCAATTTGGCTGTGAGTGTCTGAATACACTGCACTCGCAATGGTCCAGACAACAAAGAAAACGAGGAGCGAGATGGCGCACAACTACATGAATGCTTTACGAAATGGTACCATAAACAACAGGTTCATTACCAAGAACATCTTCCGACGTCGGTATCGGGGCAAGAGCAACGCAAAGATTGTACCGTTAACAGGGGCCCAGGAAATTTTTGCCAAATTGATGATGTTCTTCGTCCGGTAATCACGAACACCAACGTTGTCTAAGATTAGGGTGAGGAAATGTCGATAAACCGATAAGCAGACGGCTTCATGCATGTGCCACACCACGACTCACGAAATCAGTCCATATCCGCTCCACTGGGTAGACAAGGCTAGAAAGGATGTGATGATAAACCGTTTTCGCATCCCTGATGTCGATAATATCTCCTTGTGGCTTACACGAGCGTTCGAAACCCTGCGTTTTCTCAATTTGGGTGTATTCAGCCTTGACAAATGCAGAATCACTGTTGCCCTCCGCACGGGTATTTTACAAGGATAGCATATGCTTCGTCCCACCTGCCTCTTGAAACAAGCCAACGAGGAGACTCCGGAAAGAAGTGAAGGAGGGAGACTTGAACTAGATTCGGCACTATTTGGAGAAGGGCGGGGATTCTCCATGCCCAATTATTGGGGATGGTGTATGTCCAGAGGGTCGTCCCAGCAGCCGCCACCGCGCCTGGGAGGAGTCAGGTTCAGTGCTTCCTGTAAGCCATCATGGACACCAATGTAGAAGCAAGCACTCATGAGAGCACCCATAATGGCACGCTCCTTGGGATGTGACAACTCTTTCGTGTTCTTATAGTCAATAAAAATGACTGAGACATTATGTCGTACCTCCAACAAATGCAAGAGCAGCCACGAGGGCGAAGACTAGCCCAATTCCCGAGATAAAGCGGGCGAAGATAAACATCGAAACTGTAAGGTAGGAGCTATCTAACATCACAGGCTCCAGATGTTGACCACTTACCGTTCACTGCGCATCCCTGTAGAATTCCACCTATTATTGACATCGTACTCCCAAATGACATCGAATACCGCCTTCCAAGCTTATCGGCAACGAGGGGGACAAATGGAGCTGCAACAAAAGACCCAACAGCAAATGCAAAAGCCACTAGACCCAGCAAGACAGAACGAGGGTGGTGATAGTCTACGATTCACGGTTGCAGGATAGCGCTGAGAGACCTCTCACATTCAATCCACGAAGGTACGGCTTGGAGAGCATTCATCATGGATTGGTTAAAGCTTTTCCCGTGTCAGTTGAGCACTGCAGGGCTACACAAACACTCACCCAGAAATCAGCTCCGCTGCAAAACATGTTGGAGACATCAAGAGATACAAGAAGCGGAGGTTGGGTTTCTTGTACCAAGGAATCATATCGTAGGCAACAAGATGATAGACGGTTGCGGTGTCGCTCTGTGGCAGTTGAGCATAGTTACCACGTCTGCAACGGGAGTCCATGCCAGGACGAAATCAACAGTACTCCGACGACGTTAGGTTTGCGGTTTCTTTTAGGGCAACGATAAAAATTTCTGAAAACTGAGTGGACGATGAGAGTTGTCGATTCATCTATCGGCCTGTGCCTTTGACGGGTCACGATGGGGCATGAACAGAAGAACAAAGGAAACTGTTTTCAGATAGCATACGAGTCGTTGCATTATATGTGATAGTTTTCGGACAAGAGTGTGGATGAATCTGACCAGGGATGATACCCAGTGAAAAGTGGTCCAATGGAAATCGACTAGGGTGTACTCGGTGGTATACGACAACGACCGGGATATACCGGTCTGCGTTTTAATATTGGATGGCCATATGTTCCTCTACCTCAATCTCCGCATTTATTCCTTATCTATGTTGCCAACATCCTCGTACATTTCAGTAGCCTGCCTCCTTCAATGCTGGCGTTCATTCGATGTACCTCTTAGTCAACCAGAATATACTTGCTTTCATGCCGCTTGGGCAACACCCTCATGCCAGCCACCTGGTGGTGTCTGTGCCGCAAGTTCTGTCGTGGGCGGCGAACTCAACTTAACTCGCAGAGAACTTGGTATCGGCATCTACAACAAGCTGATGAGGACGAGAAGGAGGCCATACGCTTAGCACATCTCTCCGAGGACTTTCGTGCACAAGCGCATGTCCTTTCAGCATTGACGCACTCATCTAATGGCCTACCACTTCGGCGATCTGCACCAGATGATATCGAGAACGGTGCACATGAGAGACCATCCAATCGGCAACGATTAGATCG
>JBBPUC010000396.1:0-22064 GCA_038094375.1 Tubosaeta aff. heterosetosa | reverse complement strand
TGGCGAAATAGATGATTGGGTAGGATATTATGTGAACATGTATGCAATTTTTATAGTATTTTACCAGTAGATGCTAATATGTTTATAGATTCACTGACCGAGATATGCTTGCGTGGTTTGCAGCAATTGGTCCAGGTCATGATGCTGTGTTCCCATGGCATTCGTACAGGCTAGGTGTTGACACCTGGGATCACATCAACGATGGTGATGACGATGCGAGTGGGGAACCCAGTCTTTTCATGTCTCCAGAGGACGGAGAGGATGAGGACATGGATGAGGATGAGGATGAGAATGAGGGGGGCGAGGATGAGGATGAAGATGATTGTGACAGTGATAGCAGCTCGGTATCCCATGACAGTTCTGATGGTGATTCCTCTCGGTTTCTAGCATGACTTAATGCAACCTTTGATTCACCCTGTGCTCGAAAGCCTATGTTTTGGGTGCGTCACCCTCCTCTTCCGAATCAGCTGCAAAACTACCCCATTTCATAGTCCCAACCGGAGCAGCCCTTTCACTCCACCACGGATTAACACTTGGTCTGGAGATTACTTTCTAGACCCTCACTCTGAAATAATACTCTTTCGTGTTGACATGTAGCTAGATGCCTTGTGTTTTAGAAACAACAATTGATTAGTTTGATAGTTACGGGCGACGGGCGTGAGGTCATGTGATGAGCTTGGCTGTAGCAAAGTATCTCATTCCATAGTATACAACACTCCATGTGCAGTGCCCCCACAGTGAGCTCTGCCAGAGCCAAGCTGCCCACAGACTTCCACATACGATACTTTCGACTGTGTGCGACAGCCAGTCGGAACACACGAATGTGGTTTCTCACAACATCCTGCACACCAGGACCCATTCTATGATCACAAGCAGACTTCCAAGCTATGCGCAAGGTTTATTACCCACCTTGTATCACCCATCTTTTTGCATATCCTGTGTACCCGCCCTCTTCTAATTCAACTGTCACTGACGCATCAAAGTAGAGACGTTGCGATGAGCTTCGTGACAGCCACCATGCTTTCAAGGATGCACTTCCCGTCTCCAACCAGAAGTCTGGTGAGGTTTCTCTCCTCAACCGTGCCACTACTCATGTCAAGCACCTTGAGGTGACTACACAACAACTTCAGGTGAGGCTTCACAAGTTCCCTTTTGCTCGTCTCAGGTGATGCCGTTGTCTATTGCTTTAGAGAACGTTTCATGTCAGATACCATCTATCCTAGCATCGGCTCTTCTGCTATTGTGGCAGTCAACCCACACAAGTACATCTCCTCCAACGCCGACTCTATCCTTCAGAAGTATGCAGCGGACTATCGGGATACATCTGAGAACAAGGCCCTCCTCCCTCCCCACATTTTTCAGCTTGCCAACAATGCTTACTACCACATGTGGTGCACGGCCCGGGACCAGGCCATAATCATCAGGCATGACTCAATTTCAACCAAAACATCATCTTTCTGATTGTATCCCCTTTTAGTGGCAAGACTGGCAGCGGAAAATCGGAAAATCGCCGACTCGCCATCAAGACTCTACTCAAGCTGTCCATTTCTAATCCGGGAAGAATGGCTCCAAGCTCGCGACCCAGGTTCCAGCTGCAGAGTTTGTTATTGAGTCTTTCGGTAACACTCGTACGCTTTTCAACCCAAACGCGTCTCACTTTGGAAAATATACCAAGCTCCAGTTTACAGAGAAAGGGCGCTTATGAGGCATCAAAACGCTCGACTACTATCTCGAGCGAAACCGGATGGCGGCGGTGACATCAGGAGAACAAAGTTTTCATATCTTTTATTACCTGATGGCTGGGGCGTCGTCAGAAGAGCGGTAACATCTCCATCTCACCGACAAGATGCAAATCGCTTTGAGCAGCTCAAGATGGCGCTCAAAACTGTCGGGCTGTCCAAACGTCATGTTGCCCAAACCTGCCAACTTGTCGCTGCTATCCTCCACCTGGGAAACCTCAAGTTCACCACTGACTGCAGTTGTGATATGGAGGCCGCTGTCATTCGTAACGTGGACACCCTCAACCTCGTCGCCGAATTCCTTGGCATTCAATCTTCAGCTCTCGAGAGCGCACTTTCATACACGACAAAGCTCGTCAAGAGAGGGCTTTGCACTATCTTCCTCGACCCCAACGGCGCATCTGACAATCGTGATGACCTCACCAAGACTCCATATTCTCTCTTTGCTTGGCTTAATGAACATGTTAACCAGCATCTCTGTCGCGAGGACTTCGACGCTTCTACCCGCCTCTTTGATCTTCCTGGACCACAAAACATGACAAGCCGTCCAAATTCGCTCCACCAGTTCTGCATCAACTTCGCCAACGAACGCCTCCAGAATTTTGTACAGAAAGCGTTCGAGTCCCACATCGACGAGTACCAGACGGAAGGAATCTCTCGCTTCGTTCCGGCGGTGCCTTACTTTGACAATGCCGAGTGTGTTCGCCTTCTCCAGAACAAGCCCGGAGGTCTCATCCATATCATGGATGACCAGGCTCGTCGGTTACACAAGAAGACGGATCACATGATGGTGGAAGCCTTCGGTAAACGCTGGGGTAACCATTCATCTTTCAAGGTCGGCGCAATCGATCGTTCAGGGTATCCTACCTTCACCGTCAACCACTTCAACGGCCCTGTCGCTTACTCGTCCGAGGGCCTCTTGGAGCGCAACTTGGACGCCCTCAACCCGGATTTTGTTTCCCTCCTTCGTGGATCCAGCCCTGGGTCGCCCGATGGTACGGAAGGTGTCGGGTCAGTCAACCCATTCGTCAAGGGTTTGTTTTCTGGCAAAGCTATCGCAACTCAGGCACACAACAAGAACGAAGATACCATCGTCTCTGCGCAGCAAACGCTAAAGCCGATGCGTGCTCCCTCCACGCGTCGGAAAGGTACGATCAAACGCATGCAGACGGTCCGTGAGGACAGAGGTGTTGAAGAACAAGAACGTGAAGAAGAAGAGGGGTCAAGTCCATCCTCCACTCTGACGCCGTGTGTAGCGGGCGAGTTTAGAGCCGCCCTGGACACACTTTTCAACACGCTATCGGATACTCAGTGTTGGTTTGTTTTCTGCGTCAATCCTAATGACTCGCAACTCTCGAATCAACTGGAGGGATGAAGCGTCAAGGGTCAAATTAGGAGTTTGGGTTTGACGCAGATCTCAGAGGAACGTCAACCTTTACGAGGCGGGGTTGACCCCAGATGAATTTTGCACTCGCTACAAGGAGTCAATGGCGAAGATGGGTGTTGTAGATGGCTCGGCAAAGGAGAAGGTTGAGCAGGCCAGGGGGTTCCTGGTGTTGCCAGAGACTGACATGGTTCTGGGCCAGTACGAGGTGAGTTTTATGTGTAATTTGCGAAACGGACGATTCTTCTTAACTACCCATTATATAGGTTTTCCTCTCCCAGGCCGCTTTCCATTCATTGGAAGATCGTATCCGTGCACTCGACGTTGAAGAACAGAAACCCAATCGCCTCCGAGATGCAGAGGCGGAAGCCGGCATTGACGTCCGCTCTATAGGCGACCCTTACGCTCTATACGCATCACCGGGGCTCCCTCCGGATGATTACGCAGATGCATACAACCAGGCTTCCTCTCAAGCGCACGTCCCCCTCGTATCCAACACTTCGCCATTCCAACGTGGTGACCTTTGCGACGATGAATATGACGATCACAAATCGTTCCGTTCAGACGACTTTGACAATAGGAGTCTTACGTCCAACCGGGAAGACACCAACTCTAACTACGGCTCCGAGTCGTATGCACCTTCCAGGAACATGTTCCAGAATGCAGACAAGGAAGGATTGATTGCTAAAGAGGCACTTGCTAGGGAGATCATGGAGAACGAGACGACGGAGGTCATCAAAGAAACATCGGCGCGCCGCCATTGGGTCCTGTCGTGTTGGCTCCTCACCTGGTGGATACCTTCCCCCTTTCTCAAGTGGTTTGGTCGAATGAAGCGGGGTGACGTCCGTCAGGCATGGAGAGGGAAACTCGCCTTGAACATGATCGTTTGGTTTATCTGTGCCTGTGCGGTATTCGTTATCACGATTCTTGGGCCTGTCATCTGTCCAACAGAGCATGTTTTCAGCACATCAGAGCTTGCATCACACTCATATACCGACAATCCTAACAACGTCTACACTGCAGTTCGTGGCGAGGCCTTTGATCTTACTGAAGTCGCTGCAACACATCAGAGAATCATCACGGTCATCCCTACGAAGGTGGTGTTAAACTATGGTGGCATGGATGCTACCGCCCTGTTCCCCGTCCAGGCAGGTCGTATTACCTTTTGGATGCAACACCTTCTCACTTCCTTAATAGGTCAGCGTACTTTGTAATGGGGTGACGGGTTCGGTCAGTCCATGGGTTCAGGCTACTGCGGCAAACACAACAGATCCAAATTCCTCATACCACGATTTTCAAGCAACCACCAACGACTCGCGCCCAGACTGGTACTTCGAGAGCATGACAGTCATGCGTTGGAAGAACCGCGTCAGGTATATTGGCTACACACCCTCAGAATTTCCAACATGGCGAATTCAGGGCACTCTCTCGGCATCATCGACAGTCTCATTTATGATCTAACAAACTATATCAACTACGGTCCTGCTGTTCAGGTACCGAGCGGAGAACAGGCCCCCAGCGATGTAGAGGCGCAGTTCATGGACACCTCCCTCGTCAACCTGTTTAAGTATAGTTCTGGTCAGGATCTCACAAAAGCGATCGGGACCCTCAATATTGATTCCGGAACGCTCGCCGCCCAAAAGACTTGCCTTCGAAACCTTTTCCTTATCGGTATGGTTGACAATCGCAACTCGCCTCAGTGTCTTTTCTCGCAGTATATTCTTCTGGCGTTGTCGATCCTGATGGTCAGCATCATCGCATTCAAGTTTATTACGTCAATCAACTTCGGTGCCCCCCGTGCGCCAGAGGATCACGACAAGTTTGTGATTTGTCAAGTGCCGTGTTATACCGAGGGAGAAACCTCGCTACGTCGCACTATTGACTCTCTCTCCCAGCTCAAGTATGATGACAAGTGCAAACTGATCCTCGTTGTCTGCGATGGCAATATCGTTGGTTCAGGCAATGACCGACACACTCCCCGCATCGTTCTCGACATCCTCGGCGCGGACCCTAACTATGACCCTGAACCGCTGAGTTTTGTCTCTTTGGGCGAGGGAGCGCGGCAACACAACATGGGCAAGGTCTATTCCGGGCTGTATGAATGTGCCAGCCATGTCGTGCCGTATCTCGTCGTTGTCAAGGTCAGTAAACTGACAAAGAGATCACGTCCTGGAAACCGACCAGACCCTCTCACGTTGTGCTCTGTCCCCCTGAAATAGTTCTGTAATTCATTTGTTGAAAATCATGCATGTCTACTAAGAAAGTCGTGCATAGGTCTCGAAAACCACAGTCACCTCAGAATCGCACGTGCAGGGTCCCAAAAAATGAGGGAATTTTTTGGGGTTTGCTATTCCATACTTGTCCCCTTATGTTGCTGCCCACCCATTCTTGCAAGTAAAGACATCAAAAATGACTACGTAAAATTACTTGTTGAATAAAAAGTTGTGCGTTGTCTGCTAAAAATCGCGTACGACAGTCTCAAAAGTCACACATGTTAGTCTAAGAAAACACAGATTTTCTGGGGGGTTGCCATTCCATGGTATGGTCAATACGACTTTGACACACTGACAAGTTGTTGTAATAGCATGTAATGTCATTATAATATTGTGTGATCTTGCAAAGGTATACATCCGGTGTTCATGCCAGTATATGCTCCTTACCATAACTACGAGGGTTATGCAAATGGACATGGTCTTGTCAGATGCTGGAGATGTCGTACATGTCATGCTCATAATGTCATTCATATCCAGCCTGTAACTACTTGGCATCCCATTGGCGGGTGCTTGTCACGTCTTACCAGCCCTCCGCAAGGTCTACAATAATGTGCCACGTGACCCATGTCAATACTGTCTTGCAAGTACTTGTAACGCTAGGGTTATTGAATAGGGTTCGGTTGAAAAGTCCACCAGACTTTTCCACAGCCGTTAATAAACCCGCCAGTTCAAGACATTTTTATACTACTGTTATCAACAGTTTCTAACTGGCCTGTTATTAACTAGTTAAAAATACAAAATTTCATAGCGAAAAAATCTTCTGGTGTGAAAAAATGCGAAAAATTAGAATCTCCAGTTTGGCTCCGTAGTAAATGCAGCTGTGGCGGCTTTTCTGACAACGATCGAAGGCTTTTGTGAGCCATTGCTCACAACCGGCTCTGCGGCAAGCAAATCACGTAGCAGTGGGCTGTCAAGTGATACATCTTCATCGGCCAGCAGTTTTGTTGACTCTTGGCCCTGACCAATTACCGGCGCAATATCTCTGTCTTCGTCATCGGAGCCACCACTTTCACTGTCTGAACTCATCACATCACCTGGAGGATCAACATTGTCACCACCATCACTCATTGTGGTGCTCTTTCCTTTTCCAAGCGATACGGCTTGTATGAGATCCTTATCCATATCACGGAACTTGACAATAGGACGGTAGGGTTCTTTCTGACCCATTTTTTCCTGTGAGGCCGCGAAATATGTACATATTAATTAGCCAGATAGTCTGACAAAAGATCTTTGTGCGACGTACCATTTCCCTGTAGTACTGTCCAATCTGAATCATGTCTATGAGCGTTTGAGCATTTTGGTTTGCACGTAAGGGGGAGTTCAACCAAGTGAGAGTGGAACCAGTCCGTTCATCAGGCATTGAGTTCACGAGGACAGAAAATATCTTGGTGGTGAGAATCTACAATGGACAAAATCAAAATACAAAAATGAGAATAGAAAATTGTGACGCACGCTGAGTACTCGTGCATGAGGATGTGCTTGCAAAATCTTCCACCAAGTCAGCGGATCATTGTTTGATACAGGGACATTGAATGGCCACTCGTTCAGCCAATATGACTCAAGCTGATGACGGAATTCTTCAACAGCAGCAGCAAAACCGATCTCACGGATGATGGGTGAAAGCTCGTCTTTAATGTCCGGATGTGCTTTGTGGTAATCAAGCATGATCTTGAATCGTTTCTTGAGAAATTCCTTGACCCTCTCATATGCACGCTGGTGGGGCATAGGGAGGCCCGTGCAGGTCAGTGGAGTCAGCGTTGTGTTGGTACATTGTTTTTGACGTGGAATCATGATGGTAGCTGATGCGAGAGCAGGCTTCATGAAGAAGTCAGATAGCGGATAGCCTGTTTAATACTGCATAAATTATGGCCAATATGTAGTTAATAATTGTACGTACGTGGATCCAAGGCAAAGGCAGTGAAGTATACCTCATTGGTGAAGAACTTCTTCCAGCGTGTATTGTAGACATTACTGACATATTGCTTAAGGGACGAAGGAATCCCAGTCTTGTCATGACCTTTCGCAAATAGATCTTTGAGTGTTGCTCCGATTGCAAGCCAAAAGACAAAGACATCTGACGCATTTGCATGCGCAGCCTCCAAGGCCCAAAGTGAACGGACAAATGGTGCCACAATATTGATATACATAGATATGTCATGCTCCATGGTCATAGACTGGTGACGGTTAAGAAACATGTCCTGAACCTTTTTATTCTGTAACGGGTAAGTTTATACTTTTGATAATCAATGAACCTATTGAGCGTACCTTGAACTTGATCTCTTTTTTCTCAACAAGGTTCTGGATGTTGGGAAAACACTGCTCGAGTGAGGCTGCAGCTAACCAGTGGGTTCCGAAGCGTGTCTTTCCAATCTTCTGCAACATATTGACTTTTTCATCCTCAGTCCCGATTCGTCACTCTTTCCGTAGATGTGCCACTGACTTTGCTGACTTGCTGAAATGTTTGATGATTGGCTTGAGCATCGATAGCATCTAGTAGCATTTAGTGTTAGTAGCGTTTCATAAAACAAAGCAAATATTTATTCTTACATGCTGAAACTCAACTGCCGATGTGATATCTTTAACTGTATTGTGAATATGATGGCAGGCGTCATCAAGATCTAATATAGTAGGAATGTCCTTTGTGATGATATCATCACGGGCCTTCTTTGTAACCGAAGTACTATCAGAGCATATTCCAGCCCATCTGTCTTCGCCAACATCATGGATCGTCTAATCAGATTTCAAGATGAGCAAATGCAAAACATAGGACAGAGAAAGAAATACTTACCTTCAAGATCTTACTTCTGATCTATTCGGCAGTGTGTGAGACTCCAGATTCCTCATAGCCCTCTAAGAAGTACGTCCGGCGGTCAGGGGTTGTTGCATGGACGGTATAGATAGAGTGTGGCCTCCGTGTATTTGTTCCATCAAAAGTCAGTGTGAGATTATTTAGAGCTTTCAGTGTTTGAATCTGCTCATCTCGGATGCTAACTGCTTCTTTTGGAATAAAGTTGTGAATGAACATGCTCGAGGATGTCGGTGAATATAATGTATGCAGAGAGCTGATGAAATGCTTCCACTCTGGAGAGTCAAGGACACTTGGAACAAGGCCACGGATACAGATTAACTTTAAAATCCAGAGGTTGACATCTCTCTGGAGTGCCTTGATCTCGTCCTGCTTCTTCCGCTTTGCAGCTTGGTGGAATGGCTCGAGGTCTAATGTCGATTGCGTCTTTTTGAGCCTTTTGGATGGCAGTATATCACTTGATTGTGGGTCGGCATGTTGGTGCGGGAAGCAAGGCTTGGATGAGCTGGAATCTATAGACTCAACAGCAGCACGTGCTTGAGCACCTAAGGATGCATTCTTTGAGGCCTCAATTGCCTCACGTTTAAGATCCGAATCCAGGAACCGACATATTGAAGCATGTTTGAGAACTCGGTCCTCCTGTGGACTCCCTTTCCGCACATGATCACATTTGGAGCTAATGCACCTCCAGCTCTTCCCATCCTCAAGCCTGACGATCAGCTTATTCATCAAGAGTTTCGGGGGGCGACCTTTGAGACCAGTAGTATGCATCCGAGGTGCGAACGTCAGGGCCTCATTGAGCAGCTTGTGTGAGTCCTGGCTCGGAAATGCCTAAGTTCAAACAAAGGGTCAACACATTATCCAAGATTGTAATCAGCACACACTGCATCCAGTGTTATTTTATATGTATCCTTCTTCACCGTCCATGGAAGTGGCTAGTACCGGTGTGCAGGTAAGTATGATGGAAGTGAGCGCATGCCAGATTTACATACCATTCGTCCGTACTGTCCATAGACTTTGTATACACCCGCAGTGATGTCTACTCCCCATTTTTTGATGATATTATCTTGTGGATGTCTACGATGATACTGTTCAAGAACATCTGTGACCACCAGGATTGGATTGCCCCATTCCTCGATCAGTAGCAGTTGATCGTCAGTCGTTCTGGTCTTCCAGCCGAAGACTTGCTTGAATTGCTCATTTAGCGCCCCTACATCACTGCCAGTACGTTCCACCAGCTCTTCATCTAAGTCGAATGACAAGAACACCGAGTATTTTGATGAAGCAGGGTTTCCAATAGGTAGCTCGCCAGGAAGATCACAAATAATCGTGCGTAGATGTTCAAGGAGCGATAAGAATTCATTACTGGTGAGAACCTCAGCTGCCGGTAACGGCACGAAGTTCATAGGATCGCTGCGAAGGTGGCGATAGTGCTGTTGGGCAATGGGAATGTGGATGAAATTTTACCCAGCCGAGGCTCAACGTCAACATTTGACTTTGGGTACCTATCTACACTCTGCTGACTTTTTCACATTTTCTAACTGCCCATCCGTGGTGCCCGGGTAACTAACAGTTATTAACAGCACTTTTACACAGCTGTGTAAAAGTAGGGACTTTTCAACCGAACCCTATTATTGAAGTGATGGTCGGCGTACACACTCTCCGCAGTATTTCCCACTGTCATACCCGAGTGTCTGGATGGATTGCGATGAGTCATGGCTTGTCGGAGTCTGTGCTGTCACTCATCACTCACGGGTCTGGGCGGGGAACCGGCGACTGGTGATCATGGTCCAGCTTATGGCTGGATGCAAAGTGCATTGTATGGAACGGATGATTTTACTTAGGTATTACGTTTGAGGACCGTACGATGGACAATGTCATGTAATCCTAGTCCAACCTTGAATGTTATCGAGCCGGCCAAGGACTGAGGCGAACATTCTCGTCCTTTTCCATCTCGACTCTGACCTCGACTGTATAAACCACCAATATTATTGCTGCCTGCGCAGCATACCCTGATGAGTGCTGACTCTACACGCAAATAAAGGTCGGGACCGTGCCGGTGCGCTCGTTCCCTGTTACGCCCTCCACCATCGTTGCTAAGTCGAAGTCGTTTAGAACGCCGATAGCTCTTTTCTCGTCGACCCTGTACATGAGATTGGTGGCGCTAACGCCACGGTGGTGAACGCCATTCCTCCACAAAGCAAGATGACCTTCAGGGTAGTCAGATACAATCTAATGCAAGCACAGAAAAAACAATCACACTTCACCGTATCCCACCAGGCGTCCAAGAGCGGTTCGTCCGTCAATCTAGTGATGTGTAACAACTCTCGGAAGATGATCAGACAAAGAATCCGGGCTCCTTCTGTTGAAAGGTTAAGACGTCTGCGAATTCGTGCCGTACAGCACTCAGAAAATTTGTGATAGAACACCATCTCGGGAACATGGCCTTGTACATCCAGCTCATGCTCTGCGATCTTGTAGACCTCTTTTAGAACGTTTGGTTCACTCGTGCGAGATTCTTCAGCCCAAGATAGCCTGGCAACCAAGTTTCCCGCTGATGCGAACCTCTTACTTGTCACAGGGAGTACGTTTGTGGCCCGTCCAACAAGGTCATAGTGACCGACGCGATTTTTAGAGGACAATTGCGATGTCAACTTGGCCTACTTCTCGGTTATCAATGACCATCGTTGTAACGGCTGGTGAATTCGGGGTGCAGTTGGCGAGTTCACCAAACACAGGGTCAACAGTCGGATGCAAACCCCAGTGATGGTTCTTGAATGTTTGCATCGCGAGAAGGAGAACAAGAAAACGAGGAAGGTCTTGAATGAAGTTCAGAGCGGAACATTGTATCGCACGCTGGCGATCATAGCGCCAGAGGTATAGGGGGTCCCCTGGGATAAATCATCCGTTGTGGGAAAAAAATGACGAACCGACAATTGTTAGGCAGAACGCATGCTGTCGACCGACGTGGGACGCGAACAGCTCTGCGCTACACATTCTAGTTTGCACCATAGAATGAACTTTGTTTGGATAAGTCTGAGCGGAAGTAACCTTCTGTCGTTTGGATGATCCTGTTGCTTGGTTCGACTCTGCTCCAGACCCCCCTTGTTCATATCCACGCGTAGATGATTTCCGTTTAAGAGTACGACATGGCCCCCCTACGCTCTCGGAAGTTGATCTTTTATCCCGTACCATTCTGAGTTAAATCCGCCGTTATCAATCGAAATCATCCGCATACCTTCAAACCCAGGTTGTTGTTGATGGTTAGCCGCCAAAGAGGCTGCCGGTAGTCCACTCTCATCAGATTGTTTTGGCGTAAGGTACTTGCGGCTTGAACGAGAATCGTTATATTTGCTGTTGGTGTACCGTGTATGAGGGGTTTCGTCGTGCTAGCCTTGAACTCAATGGCACTACGGACGTTTCGCCACTGGAAGGCCTGTGCACCATGTCCTAGTTTTCGAGCGGCGACCTCGAAGTACATATCGTGTTTATCTTTATGGCTGCGACGAGCTTCGACATCAGTGGTAGACACAAGAACAACATCGGGCTTGCGAGTCGACGTTACTCGATGAGACTGCATCATCTCCCGATCATTTACGCGAAATAGGATATGGTCGGATGGGGAATCAATACTATCCAGATCTTGAAGAGCGAGAAGCGCGGCATTTGCAACGCGCACAAAGGTTGGGTATAAATGTGCCTCACGAGAGCCTTGGGAGCTATAAAAATTGGTCAGAATTTCCAAGTGATTAAAAGTGTGCAACTGTTACTAAATTTCCAGATTTTTTCGAATAATGCCCAGATACAGCGCGTTTCCATGCGTGCCGTTACAAACAGGAAGAACCTTCCGTATGCAAGACTCGAAGAGAGCGGACACATCCTCCATCGTCGCACTCTGGTCGACCATGCAGTTTTCAAGAGGAAAGCCTCGAGCATCTCATCCAGCTCGCAATGTTGAGCGTTTTCAGTATCTTTTACTATCCATGGACTCACATCTCTAACTCTGTTTGCGGCAAGTTAGAAACGTAAATATAAATACCAAACTCACAGCTCTCTTCACCTCAAGCCAGTGATACTCACGCCCCTGCCCCTCGAGGCACTTCCAACTGATTGTGGAGTGGATTGTAGGCTGTCCGTGGTCGCAACCTGACGGTTTGGGGTCGTGATGTTCATTTGGTGGATGACTTTCTCCCATGTTATAATTATGTAATGTACACAACTCAGATAACGTCCAATTTTATGTTTTTGTTGTCACAGATTTATTCCCCTTCAAAAGCCTTGATCATCGACGAATTGACAGGGGCTAATGTCTCGTATGTTTGCCGTCATTGGCGTAATATCGCTCTCATTGCCCAACTCTCTGGACCTACCACTTTAATGTATCTCTACGTTGGACGGAGGTGTTATTGCTTAGGTCAAAACAAGCGTTATTGAAGGTAAAAGTAGCCGCCGCTCATATAGTCGACGTCGAAAAGCTTTCCCCTCCAAACTTCATGGAGATCCTGTTGAAGCATTCAGGACGTATCCAAGAGCTTTGTCTGCGCCGTCCATCTGAGCTTCCGGCCGAGTTTCTTATGCGCGCTTCGCGTCTTGAAAAGCTGGAAATTGAAGACTGTCAGAAACTTGGTCCTATGCGGTCCACCGTGGCAGTCACTGATTGGTGACAAGCGTTCCCTTCGCCTCAGCGGCTGCTAAGGGCTACCACTCCCTTTAAGCGGTCTCAACACATTTCGTCTGTACCGTGTTAGCTCTCCCTCTCCCTTAAATATGGCTGAGTTTCTGGCTCTCCTAGGCAGCATGCAAGATCTCTCTATTTTGCGTCTCGAGCAAGTTCTCCCAAGTGCCCGCAGTTTTCTCTCTAGTGGTAGCCCCGATAGTTCCCCAAAAATCATTTTACCACATCTCACTCTCCTGGGTGTCATTGCGCCAGTGTCGGCGGTCGTTGCATTGCTCTATTGTGTCAAAATTCCCTTAAAAACTGAACTCAAACTGCAGCCACGACCCGAACCCAACCCTTCTGTTGGTGATTATGCCTCAATTTCTTCATTTCCCGCACGACGATTCCATTTATGCGATTCTGAACCTCCGTCGTTGCCTGGCCTCATTTTGCGTTCGTTGACTATGGACGCCAGCTACAACCATGTTCCTAGCTTGGCCTTCAGTTCCTCGGAGCATGATTTTAATTCTTCGACTAAAGAGTTGGGCCACAACGCCCCTCTGACAATCATCCTTGGATCTGAGAACGAAATAGGTTTGACAGCGAAGAGGAAATACTCAGAGAGCGAACAACTACGCATCGTGGACGAAGTTTGCCGCTCTCTGCCTTTGACCAATGTACACAGTCTCCACGTTGTGTGCCCCGAGCAGCCCTCAATTGCAGTCTGGGAATTGATTTTGGGGGATCTGGATGAGCTACGGCGTAAGAAGTTGAGCCATCGTTTCATGCCGGACTTGTCTGCTGTCTTCCTCCCGACCCACGAGCCCAAGGAGAACCAAGGTTGGAACCCAATCTGCGATCAAGATCGAACTTTGCGGCACGTATTCATGCCAGCTCTGGAGGAGTTGGAACCCCACAACATCTGGTTTTCGTCGGACCACTCTGAACCGCACTCCGACTCTGGTGGAATGTGCTATGGGTCATTCCTTAGCATGGTCTCTTTCCGCAAGGGGCTGCTAAACCGAATGGTCATGACTCAGTGCGAAGGGGTCGCGGAAGAGCATAACTAGCAAATTTGTAACAGTCGAATTTTAGCTGGACACGTTGACGTATCGAGGCACAGGAATAAGTTACTAACCAACTCTTGCGTGAGGCTAGTGTTGCTGAGGAACATGATCCAATTCGATGATGGAGAACACCTCGAGAGACTCTACAGCTCCCTCGAATCAACAGGACTAACGAGCGTCATCTTGACACGTCCACGTTGCGTATTTCTGTCCTTTTCCACCTCGATCCTGACCTTGACCTTATCAAACACTGATATCGCAACCGGCACCCCGTTCCCCGACGGCACCAAAACCGTGTAATTCTCCGCATCGAATTGCACGTCGCGTTTAAACGTGACGAGACCTTCCAGCCCGAGCCTGCAACGCGGCGCGTCAGTAAAACACTCCCATCCTGCTCAGCACACGTACTGAAATACAAACACCCCCACGCCGTTCCGGAACGTCCGAATGACAAATGCATCCTCGACGATACCATTCGTGTGGTTCGCCGCCGCGCGGCCCCTGAGCGCCAATCCGACATAAAACTCGACGCTCGCGCGCCCCGCCATCTGCGCCATACGATGCCGCCGGTTGATCACGTCCATGATGCGCTCAACGTTTGACTTTGAATGCAGCGAGGCATGCAGCGGCGTGTGTGCGATGGCTGCGGCCAGCTGACGATGTGCAAGGACGTCTGTAATCACATTAGTAATGGGAAGCAGAGGTTAAGGTGGGTACGCACCCGCATATCTCCTGATCGGACTTGTAAAATGCGTGTAGATCGGGCTCGCGAGACCGTAGTGTCCAAATGTTTCCTTAGAAACACTCCCGGAACAGAAGTATTCGGCGGGAAGCATGCACCTCGTCGCCATGATACGGACGAGGGTATTGAAAGCGGGGGCCAATGGATCCTGGATTGATAATAAGGCTTTGGTGGACATATGGTACACATCGTTCACGCACGACGCAGTTATCCAACGAGGTTGCGAGCGCTGCTGAGCTCGACACATCGAGCTTGAATCCCTTACGTTTCAGCAGCACGTCTTGGAGCTTTTCAAAATTGGTCTTTGGTGGGGGTAAATGACGCCTTGTCGAGAATTAAGCGGTGAGAGCGCATCGCTTATAAACAAACAAGACCTACCTCAATACAGCAGTTTGAGGAAATACCTCGTCAATTTTCTTGGCCACGCTCACATTGGCGAGCAACATAAACTCTTCCACTAAACTGTTGGTCTCCCGCAATTCCTTTTGCTCGACGTCGATCGGATCGGAGGACTCGGCAGACCCAAGATGAATTTTCACTTCGGGAGATGCGAGGTTCAATGCGCCAGCTGCCATACGCTGCGCCTTGAGCTTGATAGCAAGAGCGTTGAGAAGGCGAACGGATTGCGTGATCGAGTCGGTGCGATTGCTATGCGGCCAAGCTGAGTGGTACACGTTGAATGTACCGAAGATACTGCTTACGGATCATCTTTGCGTATTTGTGCCTCCTCGTATTCAAAAGCCGCTTTTGAAGCGATGATGGACTTCGTGAACTTGACGTTGATGATTTCTGCGTCTTCGGTAAGTTGCTACACCATCGTCAGTCGCCATTTCCATGTAAGGACCCTGGGGAGGCTTACCCAAATCACACTAAATGCCAACCTTTCGACATGTGGTCGAAGAGAGCAGAGATTCGTTCCCAAGAGCGCAGGTAGCATGTCGATGCGTTTGTCCACCAGGTATACAGTCGTCCCACGTGACGCCGCTTCACTATCCATGGGGGTACCAGGATGGACGAAATGAGAAACGTCCGCGATGTCTGTGAATAAGTTAGATTAGTTGACAAGCCTTGTCTAGCATCACTCACGGACACCAGCTTCTACGAGCCCATTGGGAAGGCGGCGAGCATGCAGGGCGTCATCGATATCTTGGCATCCTATGTAAATGAAGCATGAGTACGTTCGAAAAGGCCTAGGCAAACAAACAAAACACTCACCCGGGGGGTCGATACTACAAATGTCCAAGTCCCTCAGATCCATCCTATCCCTCCATACTGGATCTGTTGGATCCTTTGGTGGGACGACCCACTGATCGCCCTCTGGAGGCAAACAATCCAAAATAGCCATTCCAAAGGGTCGATATGGTACTTCGAACTCGAGCAACAGACTCTCTTGTTCCGTTTCCTTATCCTCTGCTTTACCAAGTGCACGAACCAAATGTCCTTCTGGATACCGAGAATGGGCATCCCATCGATCAATGGACACAAGAATCTTCTGCCCAAGGAGCGCGGGAGCTTGACGGGTTCGGAGTCGAATACGGGGAAGCAACCGGGAAAGTGGGAGAGCAAAGACAGTCTGAGTAGAGAGTGAAGTCGAGGCTGTGGATGGAAGCGACGCAGTATCAAGATGGCACACGTAACTACAGAGGGGGGACGATAAGTGACAGAATCACTAGAGTCACTAGAGACATACGCGCGCCAGTTGCGTTTAATGATTCCAACGACCCGGCCAGTGGGCTGCTTCTCCATAGAACTTTTCTTGGTGTGAGCAGATCTGAGCGCTTTTGCTTCTTCGCGAAGTTTAAATTCGTCCCCGTCGGACTCCTCTCCTGAATCTTCTGCGTTATCGTTTTTAAGAGTAGCTAAAGCAACCACTGGGATTCAGACAGCAACTGCAAGGGTGAAACACGCACCCTCTTGATCAACCACTTCGTCGGTTGGGGCTTTCCATTCACTCTCGTTAAAGACTTCTACGACAACAACATCCCCTTGAACGGCGCGATTCATATTTTCTCTACCAACCAAAAGGACCGGCTTTGAGAATGCAGGGACTGGTACAGTACCCTAGAGCATGGACGTCGGCGCGCTTAAGTAAGAGAATGACTACAAGAGATACGAACCTCTAAATAATTGTATTGATTGGCATTAAAGTGACCCTGATGGAGTTCTCCTCCTTTAACACCTGCCAAGAGTGTTGCAGTAGGAAGGTACTAAGATAAGAGTCAGTAAGGATACCGGTCTACGCTGAACTGCACGCATACATTGGCATAAAGCGTAGAGCGAGTAGTTGTCCCGGCCCTAGTTTGCTCGACATCGTCTACGCCTGTTGCAGAGAGCAGGTCCAAGAGTTTTTCGGCATCCTGCATTCCCTCGACATATTTGCGGACTATGTATCGGATGAGCGGGAGATAAAGAGTATGCAGAAACAACCTAAGCACTTGAGACGGTAGGTATATTCTCGGCCTCGGCCTTCTGTCGGTTGGCAACGTCATCAGTGAGAAGAATAACCTGAGAAATCTTGCGCGTCTGTCCACGAATGGGAGGGCGAGCAAGTGAAATGTGGGAATTATACCACTCTGCACCTCTTCGGATGCCTGCAGATGGCTGAATTTACTAGACTGTCTCGGTAACTACTTGGGCCATACCTCTGTCGTTGCGATCGTTCGGTGTCTCGTTTTCTCCAGTGACGACGGCGGTCTCTCTGCGTAAGAGTGAGTAACAGCAAAGGAGAAAGGAAAGCTACACCGACGATCGAAACTCGTTGTAAAAGACCCAAATCTTTTTGTCGTCCGTCTTGACGAGTGCCTTGAGACGGTTGTACAAAGGGAGTGATCTGTGTCGCACTTCTTCCAGGACAGTCTGCAGAAGGATAATGGGCGGGGTAAAGGTAGGAGACTCCATCAGATCCATCTGAAGCGGGTGGTTTAGCGAGCGATACAGGGAGAGAGGTTAAGTGACCTGCGACAGAAAGACGTTTGTGTCTGGAAGGACATAGTGCCCAGTGGTGAATTGCTTGTGCGTGGCATCGCCGGCAGCGGGCAGGACTGGATTGGGTACACCAGCACAGATGCGACACGCGATGATGCCACAGTAAATATCATCGCGCAGGTAGCGTTCCCGTATGACTGGTGGATGTTCGAGTGTATCCCTTAGACGGTCTCTTTCGCGCACCTTTGATGACTTTTCCTCTGGTGGTCTTTTTGAAGAACTTGCGTTGAGTTATCACTGCTTCGTCGCGGGGTCGTTTACGGATCGTGATTGGAGCCATCTTACAGATTCACACGTTTGTTTCTGGCCTTCACTACCTAACAAGTGTCTGCAGGGTTGGACGAACGAATTGCGGGACCCTGTATCATGGGATTCATGGATAACGAGGAGCGCGACGTCTTATTTTTGCTGCAGGGAAAAACAAGTCTTATTCATAGAGAACGAACCGGGAGATACACAATTCCATAAACGCAAAAGTTCTTCGGAGGTCTACTTCAAACACATGCTCATTACTTTTTCTCTATGGTGAGCCAGTCTGCAGTGGGGTCTTCAAAATCGACCAACAAGCCAGAGGTTTCTCATCCTAGCTTCAATATTAAAGTCATCTCTGGAAGGTTAGCTATATTCGAAGCTATCTGCATGGCTGACTTCAAGAGAGCTAGCGCCTATGGAATAAGAAGCTGCTAATACTATGCACATGGGGCCAGTTACTCGAGCAATGTTCAAACTGATGGCGCAAAGTGCGGGAAAACTGTAGCCCGCTTCCCTTAAATAATCTGATGTACTCGTTGACAAGCCCTTCGCATGCCCAGGCTGACTATCTGTCTATATCACTGAAGGTGGTTGCGATCGAGTAGAGGCACTCGGACACCTTAAGGCCGAGAATCGTTCCAGGTCGTTAGTTCACAGAAGTGAGTGTGTGACAGGCTTCCTTGGATTCAAGTTGAGCCCCGCATCTAGAGCCATCCGGATGCCTCGGCTGTGTTTGGTCGGGGCTACCACTGGATCTGGAATGCCACAAAGGCAGGGACTAATACCATCTGTGAGCTTCCGAATAAAAGGCGAGAGTGTGTTATGATTTCTCTGGACGCCCAATGAATAAGAAATCCGGGTTTGACTAGGTTAACTTTGCTCCAGGGGAAGGTGTTTCCTTACCGCATGCACAGTTCCTCGAACCACGAATTCGCCACCAACCAAAAATCATCGTATCGCTTCATCCATTCAGGTCTTCCATCGGCAGCATTGTCGATGACTGACTACGCCCAAGAGGTGGGTTGCCATAGCTAGCGGGATAATCCCTAACCCAAGCCTCCGCCTTGTCTTTGAGCCTAATCCCGGCTTCGTGGAACATGCAATAGCAGCCTTTTGATGTTTTACTGTAAGCAGAGTGGTTTTCCCTTCGTCGGAGCAGTAGATATAGGGCAAAATAATAACTTCCTGCAAAAACTCGTGAGTGGGGAGCAAGTTTCCACAAACACAGTGTGACCTATTCCAGGGTCACTGACCGAGGCGACACCGCCAAAATAAATGTCATCTAGAAAGGCGGCCATATCGCTCACGGCGGTCTTCTGGTGCGCGACCACCGCACCAAGGGCCACAAGGACGGCCTTCCTGGTCGATTCCCACCATCATTTGTAGATTTGTTTCCAGGTATCCGTATCCCTGTCTCTTCCTTAGGAGTATACAATCTTGTCTTATGATCTAATGACTATAAAGGATAAGAGAAGGGAAGTTGGCGTCTGCATGTGGCGCACACCTTCTGGAGCATTCTCAGATCAGTGGTCTTCTGGCGCTAGCAAGGACCCTAACGGGTCCAGGTTGTTGTCCTCCGTGTACGTGGGCGACATCATATCGTTCGGCAGTTGCTCCTCTCCCCACGATTTTCTTCATGTTGGCAATGCAGTTTCATTTGAACAGCATGGTATCTTAACTTGGTTGCGAGGGTTCAGGAGTGCCCGATATTAGGAGAGCACTCATCACTTACATAAAAATGGCGCAGTGCAGATAGGAGACACATCTTTAGAACGTCTAACATGTACTCCGACAATTCGTACGAAGCTCAAGCTTACAACCAAGTACGCTCACTTTTGCTGGTCGACTCCGGTTCTTACTTGCGAACAGGTTGCTGGCCAACACCAAGCCAAACTCTCGCATGAACTAATCGCCGCTGCAGCTTCATACGAGGTCCGTGGTCTTTTTTGACTACTAGGTCCATCACTCACCTACTCGTAGGCTGCAAAGGCGTACGAGAATCACCTCAAGGCCCATGGAAAGCCCGCTAATCACCAAAAGGCCGTCGAGTTGCTGTATGATATTCTGTTTTAGGGGTCTCTTGTCTTACTATTGCCACAGAGCTGGGTTCACCGGTGGTTACATCGATCGTCTCTTCGAGACAAAGGGCCTGGACGCACTCGACAGGCAGCGCGCCAAAAATGAGGGTGAGCGTAAACAGTACCGAACTGAGCCACTTACTCACCTCGCTGCAGCTCACAAACGCGCCGAGGCTGCTCTAGCGCAATATGGGACGCATTGAAGCACAGGGGTGCGCTACAAAACACTTCATATATCGTATTGTATTGGTATTCGTGTTTCCTGTGGGTTACAGCGTGCCCACGCTTTTAAGGCATAAATCTCGAGCAACAAGATTCCTGTCCTTGTCTCTTCCTTGACTGCTGCTAAATGCCATCACGAGTGCTTCTTGTCCTTCATCCGTCCTGAAGCAAGTCATGTCTCTAAGGAAGTCACCGAAGGGAGGATACACACCATTTTATGGGATGTGCCGACCTTTCCAGCACAACTTTGACCGTAGTCCAAGAGAACCGTGCCACAGAAGGGAATCCAAACGTTTTCTCGAGCGAATCTTCAATCCAGGCTTTGGTCTTTGGGTCTAGTTACGAAAAATGATTACTTGACGTGGTGCCGGTCCACAGCACCGGAATGGCCAACCTGAGGGATATCCGCTCCCAAACTCTCTTCCAAAGCCTTTGAGATCACTCTCGCTCAGCTCTTCGCCGTCAAGTTCTTCGAAACACCAGCCCTCGATACAAGCATCTCGGGTTACTTTGGCAGCTACACTCGCCGCGCCCACGATCTTGAATTTCGAATCTGCCTTGGTGGTCACTGTGAAATTGATCCCTGGGAACATGGAGGATAGGTATGCCTCGTAAGATGTCGTGTTTCCAAGCGCGTCAACGTATACCTAAGTGACGTTCGATCAGTCTCAGAGGCCCGATAGAGAATTCGTCACATCTAAGAGCTGTATTCCGCGTTGAAGCACGTCGCGAATGAGCTGGATAGTCGCATCTTGTGATTGTTTATTCAGATTCACTGGCGGCACTTTAAGCATGCCTCTGGATATCGCCTGTGGGCTGGATGGGTAAATGAGCGACGGTCGCGGTACAACGTGTGTTCTGCACCTCACGACGCGTACCGACCATCCCAGGTTGACGGGGTCGGCGTTGAGCACGCCCAGTAATTCGGCTCTCTTCTCTGGTGTCAATGTCTTGGAGTCTTTGGGTCGTGCTGTTATGTGGACGACCCTCTAAAACCCTGAGAATGCTCACCCGCAAAGCCCAATTCCTCGAGGTCATCCTTCCATGTGACTGGGCAATAGGCAACGCCATAGACAAGTGGTCCCAACACCGGACCGCGGCCAGCCTCGTCGACGCCGAGGATGTATGGCCCTGGCGCTGTCGGCGTCGGCGAGTGGTAAGAATAAGACTCTGTGAGGGGTGTCGACGGCGCGGATGGGATATCCATGTCAGCCACTGGTCAGCCACAGCGCCGTTGAAATATCGAGGCTGGCCGTCGACCCGCGTTGTTCTCAACCACCACCATCACTGTCCTTGACTCGTGAGTGAACAGTAAAGATGTCGATCTCCATCGTCCAGCGTCTCTTTGCGTTCTTTGACAATGTCTGGTCGTTCATCTTGACACTCGTCCGTTCTCTACTCGCACTCTTTTCTTTCCGTCGCCGTTCCTCAGACCCGCTCACTCTACCGAGAGTCAACCGCACACCGAAGGATGCCCTGGCCCGTGCGCACACCCACCTCAGGCCGATCCTCCTCACGCAGCGATCAATTACTTTCTCACCCGGGGGTTACCCTCGGCGCGCGCTGAGCTCCCGGTCGCGCTCTGCTACATCTACCCTCTTCCCTGGACGCGGCGAGAATTCCGGATCCGGGCCTCTACCCAGCGGCCCACAGAGGACTTCGCCCAAGCTCGATCAGCACGACGTCGAACTCGGCTTATCCGTCACCGTCGCAATTGCAGCGACGAGCTTTACCGAAGGAACGCCTGATACATCTTCGCAGACCACGGGGTCACTGTCTGCCGTGCCTCTTACTCCGCCAGATCCATGTTTCCTTGCAATACCAGCCGCCGCCGACTGTCCTTATGCTGAATCCTGGCC
>JBBPUC010000395.1:0-22175 GCA_038094375.1 Tubosaeta aff. heterosetosa | reverse complement strand
AAGGTAGGAGTAGAACGGTGCTCAAAGATAACGCCAGGCATGACCTGCCTGCGATCGGATGACGGGTGCGCATACCTTTGATGTCACGGTCGGCCAGCCCAGCAGCTCTCGGCGTTTATTATACAGTCAAAGGCGCCGATCGCCTTGGCTGCCACCTGGGGCTCGGTCTGGACCTCGTTCGGTCGTTGATAATCCTGGACGACGAGGTCCTTTTTACAATCGACAAGACAAATGTTTTTTCACAGACGAGCATCGGAATGCGGACCGTGAGTCTGAAACCTTTGTTATAGCCAACGAATCAGTGAAATAACTCGATGGTCGAAAACTCGTCTCGTCGATAATCGATCGTATGGGATTCATCGCACGATCACGAACGCCTGATTGAAGGTGGCCACTGTCGTCAAAAACGCTCGATTAACAGAGGGTACGGGGATGTCATTGATCTCACAGAGCATGCAGATCGAATCCCGGTGTTGGACGCCTTGAGAGAGAGTGTGTGTGGTGTTAACGATTGCAAATTAATTCCCCCTTTTCTTGAAGATTGTCTATGCTTGCCCACTGCGAAGAGTGCGCGATCTGGATGGGTTTGCACTCTTGAGTGCGACACCATGTTCGACCTTCATGCACCATACATCGTGTCTCATTCTCGCCGAGCTCATCCTACTCATAACAAACAAGACGAAGTAACTACGCGGCGAAGTCACGATGTACTTTTCATTCTTCGGAACTCATTACCAACTGAAGGTGCTAGCAAACCGTCCATCCCACGCTTGAATTGGATGTCAATGCATTACTTCAAGATCGAGGGGTATCCAGTCATTGGCAGCGATATCCACCGTAGGATGTATATTCTCGAGATGTAATTAGCAAGCCATTTGGTCCCGTGGTCGTTTGTGAAGTGCCATCACAAATCCCCCTATTAGGACCACATCAATGCAGTGCATATCTAGCAATGGTTTAGTATTGCATTGACTACTGCGGAATACATGTTGCTTGTGGAACATAGGATACAACATAGCATGCTACAATAAGATGGGAATCCCGGGTCACTCACGCCGCACACTGCAGCGCAGCACCGCAAAACTGAGCAACCAAGATATAGAACAACACCAAGCCAACCAAGATCGACAGCGCCATCACCTTGTTGCTCCTCCAAAACATCTGGCGGCGCACCGTCCTCGCGCCGCGCCGGAACGCGGTCGCTTGCGTCGCCATCGTGTCTGTCTTGTCGACGAGGAGCTCGATGCGCTCACCGCGGCTAAGTATCTGCTCGACATTCTTGACCATGATGTCTTTGACCTGGTTCAGCTCTGCTTGGGCGCGTGCAACTTGGTCGACGGGCGGGGCAGTATTGTAAGTCTGCATGAGGGAGGCGATGGTGGGCGAGAAGGAGCCTTGAAGGCTGTACGCAGGTGTCGAGTTCAACACGGTCGAGGAGGAGGAGGGAAGTTGGGTGAACTGAGTGGGCCAAAGTTAGGACTCGAGAGTAAGTCAAGCGTCTGAAGGACATGCCTTGCGTTGCAAGTCTATTAGAAACGCAAATGGTGTTTTACTGTGCTCGGTGGTGGTCAGACAGATCGTATGTGTGCCCAAGGGGAGCTTACCGCCCAGCTGCCTCGTCTGCCATGACGAGGTAGACAAACCCGCCTTCTGAGATGTAGTGAAACAGGTATTGCTCCCAGACGTAGGTCAGCTTGCTGTCATTTGGAGGTATCTTTGATAAGATCGTTTGGGTCGCTGCGGGGATGAGTTTGAGGCATTTACAGAGGAGTTGTGGAACGTGCCTTGTGTAAAGTCTCGTCCACTGGGCTCCTGATACTCGGCAAGGACGACAGAGCCTCGTGCGACGAGTGCGGTGAGCTGACCAGTATGTGAGGACGTTCAAACGACCAACGAATGTACACACGCACCAGAGACATATTGATGATCAAACCAAGGAGCACGCGTTTCAAAGCTGACAATATTTCTACCAAAAGAGGAAGTTCCGAATGTCGCATTCGGATGTTAGTTTGCGAGAGTTCCCACGAACCTTCCACGACACCACTTCGTGCGCCAGCTTGAACTTGCACAAAATGGTGTGTCCTGTAAATGCGTCCGTTTACTCGCCACTGACGACATTCAGTCCGACTCAGACGCCTCTTCCCGTCCTCACAGCCCTTCGAACGGCAAGCCAAGTGCCGTCGCTAGACCACCTGGAGCGCAGATTCGGTTCGTCCAGGAAATTTGTTACTTGGGAATACACTCAGTCTCTTTCAACTGTAGCCGACGTGCAGGCGGTGCACAGGCCTCAAAACCCAACTCGACCCGCGCGGCAGGCGCAGGTGGCTCGTCAGGGACTATGCTCAAGCTGTACACGGACGACTCACCCGGACTGCGAGTGTGCGTGCTGTTTTACTCTTCCACGACGACATGGATGTTGACTGTCTTGCTAGTGATCCGTATGTTGTGCTCATTCTTTCGTTGGCGTTCATTGGATCCATCTTCTTCCTCCATATTTCCGCTAAAATTATACGGTCGCTCAGCACGTAATTATCATATCCAAATGGATGCATTGCTGTGGATAATTCAGAAGAGGGACGTGCGAAGTGCGTTGTCAAGCTTCAATGTTCAACGTTCAACCACCAGCCAAGCTTCCGCAACTTCTGGGAGGCACTGAATCCTGAGGTGCATTGCATTGTCACACGACACGTCCACTTCTTTGGCATTGATGGCATGAATTGCTAATGACAGGCTTCTTCCAATACACCGGGCATGATTTTCCTTCATAACAACGAGTTTCACTGTCATGGGGCGTCTAAATGTGTGCAGACATGATCAACTTCAAGGCGTCGGCGCTCCTTGGTGTGCTACACGCGAAAAGGCACATGATATTGATACCCGCTGATACGAAGGTATAGCCGCCTTTACATGAACGACATTTGTCGATCAGGATGTTTTTTTTGTGGCACCACTAGGTGTGGAAGGTTCCAATTCACTGGACATAACAAAGTTTATACCCTCGCTCGCATCCACGGGGGGTGTTCGTCTGCGCATTCGTGGAGAATAGCCGTCGTCTTATCGATTGTGAACAAGATAAAGTCCTCGTCGGGGAGACGAGCGTTATGAACGATTAGGAGGCTCCGCTATGAGGGCGAAGGCTTTTGGCTCTCGCGTATTCATCTACGGTTCAGCTTGGTTTCGATTCCAGCATTCGTATCTTGTTCGTCACCGGTCACCGTCAAACCCTGCCCAAGTAGCGATGGAGTGAGAAACTCGGTGCTTGATGATTTGAATCAGTCGACGGATCCCCTAAGACCAACCAATATGACCGAAGCTTTCCTGTGGCTCGGTCCAACTGGTATCGCGACACGCGTCATCACCTTTCAAGGTTCAAGGTTCCAGATTCACATGCCGTGTAACCCTCAATGTGGACCATTCGGTTAGCGATGATGCCATTAGTCTGCAACCAAGAGATAAAGAACATAAACCGTCGGTTTCTATGCTGCTGTATCGTTGCCAGAAACTACGTTCATGTTGAGAGTGAGGCCAAAAGTCCTTTCCACACGAAATCCCTTGCGTTTCCACACGATTCGCTGTATTTCGACAGAAACATTTCGTCGGTCGGTACTGCACACGATCGTCGACATTATAAACCACGTTTATCACCATAACGAGGACGTACCAGAAGGAAGCGCATTGTCCTTACCCCACACGTCAAACACTTCCATCGCTTCTTGCACGGTCAAGGCATCCGGGACCACCACACGTTCCAAACCCTGGGTGAAATTTTGCAGAGCAGCAGAACGCTTTACATGGGGTCCGTCGATTGAGACAGGTGGAATCCCGAGCGCTTCAGCAAGTTCGAGAGGAAGTTGGAACTCGGCACTTGTCGCCGAAAGGGCTCCGACAACTGCACCGCGAGCCTGGACAGGAATCAGAGACAGTCATACACCAACGAATGAACATACAAACTGCCGTTTTCCATTCGCAAACTCGAGAAGGAGACGCGGAATGGATAGATGGTAGGGCTTAATGGCGGAGAAATGTGGGTCTCGGTATTTGGTCTTGCAATAAATGGCCTGGAAATCATCAATTGCCAACAGGACAGGAAATCTGTGGTGTGCATAAGACTAAGGTGGACTGGTAAATACCCTAAGGAACATACTCAGTTTGCTTTTGTAGTTCCTCTATTAAAGCCGTCAAGATGGTCGGAGCCAATGCGCGTTCTTTGGTCCCTGCTCTCACAAGGTCGGAAAGCGAGGTCCCAGATGGTATTGTTGCTCTCCGTTCTAGTTCGACAGCCACAGTCGTTTTCAGTTGATCTAGGCGGTGACTGTTGACGGTCAGAAAGCGCTGTAGAGTCTGAAACGCGAAAGTGGGTTGTTGATATAACCGTGTACGAGGGTCATAAGTATATGTTGTCGTAGAGTTCACGAGATTGATAGCTGCAGGACAATAAGTGAAAATATATCAATTGACAAGATTGACCCACTTCGAGGGAAGTAGAAAACAATCCAGTCGCGTGCATGGCAGTATTGCAATGCCTGAAGTAATAAGACGCTCTTCCCACATCCCGCAGCGCCAGCTAAGAATGTGTCAATTTGATATAAAGCAAAAGCCTTTTGACTGACTAAAAACAAGTCTATGGTTGGTACTGGAAGCTTGACTAGCGGTATCCAGTCTGTTTACGACGTCGATTGTGACGTCGCGCACAACGGAGCAAGGGGTAGAAAGGATCCGGAACTACAAGAGTGAGTATTAATAATTGGACGCGTCCATGATGATGACAGACCTCGACAAGTAGATTCCGAGGGAGACCGAATATCCGGAAGGGGTCTTTGTCATTGTGAGGGAATCTGAGCGCTTGAGATATAACCCCAGGTGTGAGTGTTTCCTAGAAAAAAGGGTAGACAAGGAGTTGCGTGTAGTGCACGAAAGAAAGAGTGAGAAATGATATGGGAGCAAACCAATTTTCTTACTGGGTGGAAAGGCTGAAGATTGAGTCGACTGAGATGGTCAGGTTGAAAAAGAGGGTGGGTTAGCTGTGAAGCTGGCATCGGAAGAAAAGCCTGCAAAACGTTTGTGAAGCAAAAATGATAGACTGGCGACAAGGTGATCATACCGTGTCCCTCCTCCGTCTCTGTGTCGGCTGCTCTGAACCATCTGGTGGTCCTTCGCCGTTCCGGGCCCCAGTCTTGCGCTTAAAGTTAGCTGAGGACGCGTACCCTCTCAGATAGGTTGAACCATTTCGTGGCAAGGAACGAGGAGCGTGTCTGTAGCAAATGCTGAGCATCGTTAACCACTTGGACCTCCGAGTCCCGACTATGCAATATGATTAATTCACGTGATCGGTAGTTTACATAATACATCGGTTCCTCCTGGTCATTCACAAGTGTAGCTGGGAACTTTGTCGCAATGAAGCCTTTAAACATCTCAAAGTAATTTTGACGTCAAGACGTTTGAATGAAGGTGCTGCTTTCTCTTTGCTATACACTTAGCGTCACCTTAGTCAGCTTTGTGTTTATTACTATTTACATTCACTAGTTGCGTCAGGTTTGCTCTCCATGCTATCATTTATATATCGGCTCTAGGTTTGATCCTTTTACTTTTGATATCTTGCTTATAGCACATGCCACAAGCATAGTCTGCGTTATCTGGGATGTGAACCTGCGAATTCACTGTGCCAGATCGTGTGATCATGTTTTGTGTCTGAGGTGCGTATTTCCGTGTTGATACCTCGCTCTGCAGACGCCTCAAGGAGTTCACCAAGTTGTTGTGTCCGTGTCTGGCGAAGGTGTGTGGTGACATTCTCAGTTCCCCAGGTGGATCGTGCTATGCGTCGAACTCGGTGGTGTGGTCGTCTACAAGATCTTGGTTACCCTCGACCCCACGCACCACAAAGGGACATACTTGGGACAGCCATTTTTTGCACATGTCTCAGGTTTCGTTATTCTAACAGACGGACGGTTCTTTGATATTACAATGCACCTGTGTTCATAGATCAGGTGGTACAAACACGAACTAGGTCCTACTTTATCGTCCATAAACGGATGCATTTGTAAGATGCTGTAGTATCCGGATGATCTAGGGGATTTTTACCTGACATGGTCTGCTGCGTGTATATGCCTCGTGTGATGAGACCATGCCCGACCATCTAACCAACTTCAACTACTGCGCCAGCCCAGCTGCCGTCGTGCATGCCACACGCATCCTTGCCAGGTCTCCTTTTCTCATCCTTGACTGTGAGGGCAAGAACCTTGGCGCGACAGATGGCGTGCTCTCCCTCATGTGCATCGGCACCGCCAACGCCCAGCACATCTTCATCTTTGACGTCCTTGCACTCAGCTTGCGTAATGCTTTCACATCGCTCAGCCCTCTCCTCGCCATCCTCGCAGACCCCGCGGTGAAAAAGATCATGTGGGACTGTCGAAATGACTTTCTCGAGATCTATGCTGCGTACGGGGTCGCTCTCCGAGGTGTGCTGGATCTCCAGCTTGCCGAGATCGAGTCGCGCAAGTCGATCCGCGGTGAAAAAGACTGGAAGCGGATTGCTCGACTTGCTGTCCGTGGTCGGCGTCTGCCCCTGCCTCTTATCAAGCAAAACCCAGACTTGTTTATGGATGTACATAGTTTGCAGGGGATGGATGCGTGTATTCGGGGAGCACGGCTAGAGACCACGGGAAAGGACCGTAAGTACATCTCTGCGTCTTATCGCCCGAGTTGATCTGTCTCCGGCTTCTTTCTTCATTTTTTCATGTAGCACAGGTCGTCGCGATGCACAAGTCAAACGGCTCTACCATATGGTTGAACCGACCACTCACACCGCAACTCCTTCAATACGCAGCGCACGACATTGAGATGATCAGCGCGCTCTACGAACATTTCAAGGCGAAATCCTGGATCACGTCTCGCAATGAAAACGCGTTGGTGGACAAGAGCATGCGTTATGCATATTCACTCTATTATCAGGGCCGCGTCGCAGATGACGACGTGTTTGGGTCCTGCGCTGTGCTTCCGCTCGATGTTCTCCGCGAGCCGCGCGGTCTGACGGTGCCGTGTCAGGGCTGCAATCGGATGCAGTCGCTTAACTGTTATACGATCAATAAACGAGGACGCAAGATTGTTGCCCGAACGAATTTATGTCGAGTCTGCCAGATCAAGTTGTTGATAAAGCAAGTCAACTACCCAGTCTCTTGGATCAACGTGTCATCCTATGTACGTCCATGTGTTGGTGTTGTGTGTTCAGCTGGCTAATGTTTTCTGCAGACGTAATCTCATGTGTTTTATGACGACTCCGTTTATGAAACGTTTTTATGCATCTCTCATCTTGGTTTTACAATATGTAGACAGCCATTTCATGCCATTACCCTTGTCTTGCTTGTTTTGTTGTAGTATCACATGGCTATGTTGTACGTTTAACTTGATATACACACGCTTTCTCAACTCGAACAGTTAAGAAATACAGTCCGACTATTCGCCAGTCGGACATGAAAGATCGCAAACGAAAAGTCAATTGAAACGGTCATGTGTAGACGTACAGCATTCAATTGTAGTGCAGAGGGGCACAGCACTGGCTTACATACATCTGATAATCAGGCGATCTCCGAGTGCGCACCAGCTCAACCCAACCATCGTCCTTCGATCTTCACCCTCATGTCCTGGCAAAGTTCATCCGTTTTCTGGATCCCTACCCGGCACATCGTCTGACTTGTTCTTGCAGCGTACGTCGACTCGAATCTCCTTGGAACTGGCAAGGTACACAGGGCTGCCATTATCGGCCACAAAGGCGGCGTGTGGGCAAAGTCAGCTGGATACGAGGCATGCGCCTGTTCTTCCTGCATGGCAGCTTCACTGATAACCACAACCTAGCTCTCGCCTGAAGAACAGAAAGCCATCATTCAAGCGCACACTAACTCAGCGCATACTCAAACGAGCGGGATCCGTCTAGCTGGACAAAAGTTCTTTACCATCAGCTGTAATGACAGAAGCGTGTATGGGAAGAAGCAGGCAAGCTCCACTATGATCGATCTGACCACTTTTTCATGGTTGATTGGGTTCCAGGCTGACGGTTGCATCCTCGTCAAGACCAAGCAGGCGATCTTGATCGCAGAATATATTCACCCAATCCAGGCGGCAGAAGCTACTCCCATTGTCGAGGGTTTGGCGGATTATTTGATAAGCACAGGTTACTAGACGTCATTCCTCAGATCGTTTGTCTTGTGTTCATAAACATCGTATCCATTGTCCCTTTCCTTTCCCGTACCATTCAAACGGGCCAAAACTATCTTCAACTTTGTCTGCCAACGTACCCAAGTAAAGTTGGCGGCGGGCGCTACGCCCGTTACACAGGATGTGTCAATGCAGCAGCAAGAGTTTTCTTTTAGAATGCTTCAGGTCGGCCGCCACCGTCCACCACTGTGTGCTGGTCACCTGTTCCTGAGGTTCCGCAGGATGAATCTTGTGCCTTTCGAAAGGAAGCTTCTGCGCAGAACATTCAGAACACTACGGCATCTTCACGAGCTTATAACCGCATGACTCGTGGTCCCGAACGTCACACACACCACCGCAATGTCCAGTAAAGTTCCTACCCAAGACGAATACGCGAGGCTGCTGTCGTCTTTTCGCGGTTACCCGTTATGGACCCCCGAACCGAGCAATGAACTCTTGATGGAGCGCAACGATGGTCTCAGAATTGGTGATGTTGGCATTGTCCTCAAAGACGGCGGCTTTGATCCCCTGTTCAACATATGCTTTCCTGAGGACCACCCCTTCCATCTTCGTCATGGTGTCCCAGAGGGTTTCACCTGTATCCACCCGAGTCGATTAGACATCAGGACCAACACCAACGCAGAGCCTCCGAAGTATCTTATCTCATCGTCTTCTGTGACGCGCATCAAGACACCCGGATCATTAAACGATGTCGCGGAGGGGTACGTCCCTCTCTTTGTGACCAAAGCATGTCAATGATAAGGTCCCACAGTGACGACTCGAACACCTTTCCTTATAGATTCAACTTGTTCTCCGCCGAAGGCGCGGCCCTTGTCCTTCCAAAAGGCGCTGAAAGCTGCGACCTACTAAACGAGGAGCTCTTTCTAGAGCAGGCGAGTCGACACGGCGAAGCTTGGTACGAGTACGCTGTGAATCGTCGTGGACGGGTCATCAATCCCGACTCCCTCTACCTCATTACCGGCTTTCACAAAACCCTCGCTTGGTCGGCCGCGGTATTCGAAAGTGCATCGCCGAACGAGTGTCACACGGCCTGCTTGAGGCAGATAGAGAGGAATAACCGTCCACCGACGTACAGCTGGGATGCTTCCTGCGCTTTGGAATGGCGCGCCGCACCAGAGACTGGACCACATATCGAACATAGCATCCCGAACCAGGCTGTATTTATCCGTGGATTCAAGATCGCCTTGCGCAGCGGGCTTTTAGGTAGGCGGTGGGTCAGTGTTGAGGCGGATTCCCCGTCCACTCCATCCAGGAGTCCGAAATTGTCCAGCTTTGTGCCAAGTAGCTCTCCCATACTCGATGGGCTTGCAGGGCTCCTGGACGCGTTTTCGCTCGGAAACAGCTATCTTCCAACGACTACACGTAGCGAAGGGGTGATCGACGTGGATGAAGAGAGGCCGCAGAGTAGCACTTCAAATCATAGTGGACACGATGGTACACGGGTGAAAATCCAGCGAATACCGGATGCACCTCCCGTAAGGATTTGGTTAATGTGTGCAGATGCTAATGTTCTGATATCAATGATAGCCGTTCCATCCCGCTGACGCAATTAATCGATATTTACTAGACAAGGTCAGCTAAAACCGTGACGTACTTGGCACGATAGATCTTTATATCTGCCTTAAGGATCCTTTCGCGAACATTGCGGTTACTCATGACAGTCATTGGATGTCGCTCCTTGAAGACGTGAGTTCTTGATCTGCTTAACCATTAGTCACATTTTATCACGACGCTATAGAACTCGCTTATGCCGGGAGATCTCGAGGATGAATCTTCTCTTGAGACAGCACTATCTCAAAAGTACGATATCATCTCACGAGAAGGTGGGCATGCCACAACAGCGTCGATATCACTTCTCATGAGCATCTCTTATAGGGGTCGTATATCTGGAGAGAAAGCCGCCCCAATCTGCGAGCATTCATCCCTCATCCACATTAAAGAAAAAAGCCTTTGCGAAAATAGACTCCCCACTTTCTTGCTCAGAAGAGATCATTGGTGATTACAAAAAACTATGTGAGCCTTTTCAGGTATGTTTACTGTTTGATTAGTTGTTCCTGCATTTTTGATGGCTACTGACGAACTCTTGTGTGACCTTAACCCTTACTCAGGTTCCAAATGTATGTGCTTTTCTGTGATTTGTCATGTTTTCATTTTATTCCATCGTGTCATCCAGCTCTTCCCCGCAATTGCTATTCAGGTGCCTAGTGTGCGTGATTATATACATCACCACTTTTGCTTGTGAACAAAGAACTGACTGGCAATTCAGGTAATCACATGGGATTTGCGTCACCCCCCCGTCACCCCTTATGTCCGCTCGCCGCGTTCAAGAAGGATGCTTCCATATCAGAATACTGTGGGGATACTCTCTGTCGTTTGAGTTGATGGGATAAATTGGATGCTGATACGCTACCCCCTCTTCTTCCCCAGGATCTAACCGGGCCGAGCGACGATGACCTGCACATGTCCAAGGAATACTGCCACTGGAGAACAAATGGTCTGTTATGCGGCACTCTTATTAGCGGAGACCTTGTTGAGCATTTGAATAACTCGTACGCTTCATCAGCTCGCCACATCCAAGAAAGCCATCCATGTTCGCCCGGGCACAACATATCAATACATCATTCATTGCCACATCCCAAACCGGTGAGTTTCACTTCTGGCTTTGTTCATATGTGAGAGACACTGATGAATAACTCAGCAAATATCGTTGGATACCACTTCTATCATACCTTTATCGTTTAGTCCATCCCCATCCCCAATTCGTGTAGGAACATCTCTTATCGCCAAATTCCCAAGTCAGATGCTGACTATTTCCCTCTCGTTTAGGATTCAATCAGACCAGTCGTCGATGACCCCGAACTGATGCAATTCTATTGTGGCTGGTTCACTGACGAACCGATGTGCCGTACTCAAGTTGGCATGCAAGACATCCATGCACATTTACGAGACGTACATGGCGTTCTCAGAGGGCCCTCAGAGATTAGGTGCCGGTGGGGGGGCTGCGATAAAGAAATACCCCGTGAAAACATTACACGTCACGTTCGGGAAAGACACCTAGGGTGTCGACGAGGTGTCCATGAGACGGTGAGATCATTGACAATACCTACGGGTCCAACGGCTATTCGCTACTCCTCGTCATCGTCTTTAACTCTCACCGCCTGGCAGTCTCCCTATGACCGGTGACCCCGCGCCCTTTACTCTTTTTTCGTAATTTGACGATTCGACAATCATCGACAGAGACCCTTTCGCAATATAGATACACTATCCTTCCAAGTCTAGCTGTAAAATTACCTTGTAGCTCTAGAACACGCCAACATTTAACCATAGCCATTTATGCAGAACGAAAATCAAATGTAGTCAAGGACGTTTGGGATAACAACGGTGCGGATATAAATGACAGACACATCCATCATGTGTCTGTGAAGGCATCGTAGCAGCCGAGGGGGGTGCCCACAGCCTCGGAACAAATCCGACCAACCGCATCAAAGACGGATGGCGTCGTCCAGCATTTCTTCATTTCCACCACATGGCACGTAACAGATATAATTCGGAATTAACCAGCTCGCACTGGGTAATGCGTCACCTCGTGAACCGTCCGCTGTGCCCCGTACTGAAGCGCAAATTCGAATGGCTGCTTTAAGGTTCAATTACCAATGCACGACGACAAGACACAGATCCCTTTTTTGTGACTAACTGATGGCAGGACTTGTGGAGGGGGACTCGAGTGACAGCGAGGACACAGTCCTCGCATCCACGATTTGAGCGCAAGGTTTACTACAAGCCGCGCACTAGAAGCCTGACCTCCAAGCGCATCTTGGGCGCGGTGCAACGCCAAGTGAATTAGGGAAAGCTCGTAGAATGAGCGTTTGTACGGATCCGGATGGTCGTGATGAACGTTTATGATCGCACCGGTCCCACGCTCACTGGCTCCGATTCACATTGCACAATTTCTGCCTGGTAGAATGCTCCACATGATGCTGTCAAGAAATCCTGGAACTAACAATACTTTCTGGCGTTGAAGTCTCATTGACATTTTCCAGTGGAACATCTTGATCTGCTGAGTTGCTTATAACTTGACATGGCTTGTGGTCTGGACGACATGCACACAGGTCATGCCCCAGGACATAAGAGGTGCCCTACGGTATGGCCTCCTAAACGGAGGTCTCTTTATGGAGCAAGCTAGTCCTCATGTCACAGAGTGGTATAATTATACCGTGCATCGCAGTCGGCGCATCATGGGCCGCATTAGCTCTGAGGCTGTGCTCATGAATCTTCCGCTGAAATTATTTAGGGATAAATGAGCCAAGCAACGAACTTTTAATGGAACGCCGGGACGGCCTCAGAATCGGTGATGTCGGGGTCGTTCTTGACGATGGTGGTTTCGACGTCTTTTTCAACATATGTTTACCGGCGGATCATCCCTTTCATCTTCGTCATGGTGTTCCGCAAGGCTTCACTTACATCCATCCGGGCGAATTGGAAATTAGGACGATCGTTGATGCAGAGCCACCTGGCCATGTTATTTCTTCTTCTTCTATAATGCGCGAGTCATTTGGGTCATCAAGCGATGTTTCAAAGAGGTACGACTCTCTCTCTATACCGAAAGAGTAAGATGAAAGGATTTGATTTTACAGACGTGATTCGAACGCCCTGCCTTATACATTCAACTTCTCCTCCAGTGACGGCGCTCTTCTTGTCCTTCCAAAAGGCGCAGAGCGGCTTGACCTTCTGAATGATGACCTCTTCCTGGAACAAGCAAGTCTACATGCAACAGAATGGTATAATTATGCTGTGAATCGACGACGACGGATCATCAGTCCTGACTCCTTATATTTGATTACCGGGATCCACAAAACCTTCTCTTGGTCTGTTGCGGCGTTCGAAAACGCCATGGGAAACAATCACACAGCTCACTTCAAGCAAGTTGAAGGAAATAATTATGCGCCGACATACAGATGGGAGACTACCACATGCGCCCTAAACTGGCGCGTCGGCCCCCGCATCAGTTATAATGAGCCGAACCAGCCTGTGTTCATCCGTGGATTCAAAATTGCCATACGCAGCGGGTTCTTAGGTACCCGATGGGTCAGTGTCGAAGCAGACGTCCCATCTACTCGATCCAATCACGTACGATGGACGAGTGTTGCTTCAAG
Source organism: Tubosaeta aff. heterosetosa (assembly GCA_038094375.1). NCBI lineage: Eukaryota > Fungi > Basidiomycota > Agaricomycetes > Boletales > Boletaceae > Tubosaeta > Tubosaeta aff. heterosetosa. The sequence continues at coordinate 8,814 of JBBPUC010000395.1, read as the reverse complement.
CAACTCTTCGATACTTGCAGGGTTCCTGGGTTTGTTTTCTTCTAGCAGCGGAAGCAATGTTCACCAAACTACTATGCAGGGTGAGAGGGTGGTGGATGCGGCTGAAGAGCGACTTCAAAGCGATCATGGTCAAAGCGATGGCACGCGTGCCGAAATTTAGCGAACACTAGGTGTACTTCCTGGGGTATTTTTTTTACACTAAAATATTAATTGTTCTGACGTTGCGGGTAGGCACTACATCCCTCCGACGCCATCAATCACTATTTGCTTCAGAAGGTTTAGTTTATACACTATGGACATGTAACGGATGCTTATATCCACATTAGGATTCTTCTGCAAACATCGCGATCACTCATGACAGTAGTTGGATCTCACTCCTTGAAGATGTGAGTCTTTAATCTCCTTGCATATCACTCGCATACTGATCATCGGTTATATAGAACACGCTCACGCAGGAGGAGCTTGGAGCTAGATCTTCTCTCGAGATCGTACTATCTCAGAATTATTATATAGTCTCACGAGAAGGTGGGTATTCCTCAGCGGCACCAAGGCTATCTCTTATACAGCTCCCTTTTAGGGGTTATTTACCTGGAGAAAGAGTCCTCACAAGCAATGGCTACACGTCCCCTACCCATACTGGGGAAGGACACCACAACAGCCGCAACTTTGCAATCACACGCAAGTAATTCTAACAGTTTGGAAGGTGTTCCTGGACAGGACAGCGAAATGGGGTCCGTGTCTCTGTTGGTATGTCGAATTCTTGATAGATCTTTTTGTATGAATTATCCTTGTTTCACGCACAGGATGATGGAGATGATGTCAAAGATGATAATTTCGGCCGTACTCAGCCCCCGCTGTTACATGTATGTTGCCCCCTCTCATGCCCATAGATTGTTGCTTCATTACATGGTTTTGTCCAGCCGATTAGTCAAGATCATCCGAGTGGATTCAACGCAACAGTACAACTCAAGGGGTTGTCTGCGCTGTGGGTATGTCTCCAGCTTTTCTACCACTTTTTCAAGTAAAAAAAAGCTGATCAATAAATTCTGCAGTCCTCGGATGGTGTCGTTGCGACGTCCGACCATCGTGATGACTCGCTGCACACTGGACCGCAAGGATGGAGATCACTATATAACGGTCTGCCTCGCCCCGTCATCACTCCGGGCAACATCGCGAACCCCAGCGTTCCTATGCCAGTTACCGGTATGTTTCTTCTCTCTCACGGCCCATGCACGTGGTTCTTCCTGGCACGAAGACTTACATGCCACCCAGGATCCACAACTCGATCGCGGGGTCCACAGGATGCGTCCATGTTTGAATGTCTGGACAACTCGTGGGATTGCGTGCTCGGCCCTAGTTGCAGGCGGCCGCAAAAGTATCATGAGTCACTTTCGGGACAAACACATCCACTACAGCGGTTCAGATGACGCCATGACCGCATGTCAGTGGGCGGGATGCGCGACGCACATAGAACGTAGGAACGCTTTGCATCATGTCCTCATGCGTCATGTTGCGCCCAAGGTGCCGCGCGCCTCCCGCGGCTTGCCTATTACCAGGCCAGATGCGAGCAGGGAGCATTTACGCGTGTGTTCCGGGACGCCGGGGATCATGAAGTCGACCGAGGAACAACATATTGCGAGGGGAACGGCACGGCGCTCAGGCGAAATATTATCCCGAAAGAGGGGTCAACAAAGCGTCAGCATCACGGTGGCCGCGGATCTTGAAGCCGACTGGGGAACAACATATTGCGAAGGGAATGGCAGGTTCGGATGGCGCTCGGAGGAGATACTTAGTCGACAATGTATCAGTGCCAGGGCGACCGAGGGTAACGATGTCACTAGGACGGACCGGCGAAACACACCAAAGGATGGAAGGGTCAAGGAAGGGCGATGGAGAAAATGGAACTCACTGGAACCCGGGCTCGCTGATGTACCCCCTAGCATCACTACCGACGCTCCCAACGCCGCCTCATTCGCCCTTACCTGACGCTTACCCACTATAGCAATAGCGAAACGAGGATATATGGTCAAGCACCGAGATGTATGTACGACATGATCGGTATATGCAGTGACAGACTTCCACAACGCGAGTTCTGCATGTGCATGGTCCAAACGATCCAACTTGTCCATAAAAAAGCCGACGCTATTCCGATGTTTGTATGTGCATCGTCCACCGCCCACATTAGCTCCTGGCAATCACAGGACGAAATCCAGCAGAGTACTGCACCGCTGACGCGAGATAGATCTTTTCGTCCCTGACCTTCATATGACATGCAGAGAGGTGCACAAACTCGTGGTTTTCCAGGTGACCCGTTGTCTCGTGACTGTACGTCATGCAGCGTGAACGTGGACTCGAGTGGCTCTTGTCGATTCAGCACGCCGTGGCAGGTAAAACACACCTCATGCTTGCTGAGCTCGTCGGTGAAATCAGAAATAGAGAATTTTGTAAGGACTGTACGGCGTCCACGCGCGGCTATGACGCTAAAGCACCACCAGCGACTCCCTACAATTTATGACGTAGCAAAACCATCAGCAAAATTCCCATGTGGCCAAAATGACAGTAATTCACGGGTCGCTGTCTACTTGCAGGCGTGTGATATATGAGATGGCAAGATCTGGGAATATTGTTATCCTAGTCGACAAGGCAGCATACAGGAACAAAAGAGAGGACTCAGGAGTGCAATGTGGGATCAAATGGACGTTTTGCCATCTTGAGAGCTTCGTGAGCTCAGTGAACATATGGAGGCGCGATGATTGCCGCGAGGGAGTCGTTGCTTCACGATCATCATTCACTTCTGAAGCTGAAGATCAGAGACTGACAGAGAGAAAAGGGATCAAATCTATGAGCAAATGGTAAGCTGCCCGCATCAAGTTGTCCGAGGTGGACCTTGGAGTCTCACCGGCACTTTGCTTTTTCCGTCAGCTTCACACTTCACGTTGTCACTTCCTGTCAAAATGCTCCATAGGACCCTTTGGACCCAAATAGAGCAAGATTTCACAGCATTTAGGATTGCTTATAAGTAAAATGGCTTTAGGTCCTGGACGAAAGCATGCCTCCCCAGGACGTATATGCAAGGTTATTGCTGTTAGCAGCCGGTCGTGGATACCCGCTATGGATCCCAGAACCGAGCCACGAACTATTAATGGAGCGTCCAGAAGGTCTTGGTATTGGTGATGTCGGCGTCGTTCTCGACGATGGCGGCTTTGATGTCCTTTTCAGTATATGCTTGCCTGCGGACCATCCCTTTCATCATCGCCATGGTATTCCACAGGGATTTCGTTATATCCTTCCAGGCGAGTTAGACATCAGGACTGTCACAGACGTGGAGCCTCCTGGTCATTTCATTTCAACTGCTTCTATAACGCGCGAGGCTTTTGGACTATCAGGCGATGCTAGGTATGTATCTATCGACCCATCGTTGTGACCGAAAGAAATAAGGACTTTTCGCAGGCGCGATAAATACAACTTCTCCTCTAGTGAAGGCGCACTCGTTGTACTTCCAAAGGGAGCTGAACGATGTGATCTCCTGAACAAAGACCTCTTTCTGGAACAAGCGAGTCTACATGCAGCAGAATGGTACAATTATGCTTTGAATCGTCGACGACGGATTATCAGCCCCGATTCTCTCTATTTGATTACTGGAATTCACAAAACGCTCTCTTGGTCAGTCGCAGCGTTTGAAAATGCTTCGGTAAACCAGAATCATACTGCCTACTTCAAGAAAATAGAGGGAGGTGGTTATCCCGTGTACAGCTGGGAGGCTTCTTCTTGCGCTTTGGACTGGCGGGTTCCACCAGGTATTGGTCCACATATTGAACACGGTATCCCAAACCAGGCTGTCTTCATACGCGGGTTCAAAATTGCGATACGCAGCGGGTTATTCGGTACTCAAAGAGTCAGTGTCGAGGTGGGCGCCCCGCCTGCTCAACCCAACTCTGCGGAATCTGCCGGCGTTCTTCCGAGTAACCCTTCGACACTCGGTAGATTAGCGGGATTCCTAGGTGTATTTTCTTCCAGTGGAAGCACCTATTTCCCGACTACCACGCGCAGCCAGATGACAACCGCCACGGACGAAGAGCGAACGCAAGTGTCGCAAGGCAACACCAATCCGAATCGTGATGGATATCATGATGTGCGGTTTGAAATAGAACCGGTGCCATATCATGATGTGTGGTTTGAAATAGAACCGGTGCCAGATGTACCTACTGTGGGTATATGGTTTTGCATACAGATGGTGGCTGTTGTGATGGTGTCGATAGCCATTCCACCCTTCTGATGGTATCAATCGATATTTGCTGGACAAGGCCAGTTAAAATTGTAATGCAATGGATATAATGGATGCTCATGTTCGTCTCAGATTCCTTCGGCGAACATTGCGATCACCCATGACAGTCTTTTGATTTCACTCCTTGAGTCGGATGTGGGTTTTCGGTCTCCTGACCTATTGGCCATGCGCTAAGTCATCTTTGACTGGTATGCTAGGCAGAACTACGGCGTGGGTCCTCTCTTGACACAATACTGCCTCAGAATTATGATATAGTATCAAGAGAAGGTAGAGACATCATAGTGGCATCAGCGTAACTTCTCACAATCTCTTACAGGGGTTGTATACTTGGAAAAATTGTCTTCGCAACTAGCAGGTTCTCGTTTCCCATCCACATCTGAACAACGAACCACTACTATAACATTTCCTCAATCATCTTCGGCTCCTGAGCCCCTTTTCATGTACGACATAAATCTTCTCCTTGAAGTAGACGACGGAATGATGTCTGTACTCCCCCTGGCACGTGAACTGTCTGATAAATCCTCTTGTGCAGAGTCTTCTGATCTTCCGCACAGGATGACGATGAAGATGACGACACTGAAATAGAAGATGACAACGATGGGTTCGATCCTCTCATTTCCGTGGGTTTCTCTGTCGATTTTTCACAGCTGCCTGTAATTTTTTTATACCGATGTAATTTCTTATACAGTACCCACCACTGGTATGTGTTTCCTGTGGCATGTGAGGTTTCTATCTCATCTCCTCACTCGCTTCCAGCTTATCGAACCAGCCCTTCGATCCACGTTTGGTTGGGACACACAATACCTAGGGCTGGTAAGCCAACGCCCCTGTTATCACTCAGGCTCATAACCAAACGATTGACAAATTAATTTAGGAACCTCCCCATGGCGTCTCCGTGACACCCATCCAAAGTAGTAGCACGTTGAACATTGTTGGTACAGGGCAGATGGGCCAAAGTGATGTACGAGCACTTTCTGATTTCTGAGTGTGCAGGAGAAGAGTGATGCTGACTGTAACTTCCTTTTCCGCTGTCTCTAGAATTTGACCGAGCGAACAGTTGAAAATCCGGGGTCGAAGACATATATTTGCAACTGGAACACCGAAGGCCAGCTATGCGGCGCTCGAGTTCTTGGGCGGGATTTTACTTCGCATTTGCGCATTCATGGCATTCGTAACATGTCTCGGTATCTAAGGCTTAGTTGTAGATGGGTTGGTTGTGGTGAGATTGTGTCTCGGGGTTCTCTTCTTCGCCATATCCGAGAAAAGCATCTTGCATACCGTTGGACTTGCTCACACTGTGGCGCAGAGTTCTCCCGCATATCAACTATGCGTATACACTATGCTGTCTCTCACCGTATCCGGTAGCCATAAAGGTTATTGTCGTGTTAGTCATTACCTGACGCAATAGTAAAGCAAGATAGCACAAACGAAGGCTTATGATTAGGCAATGAGATTTATTTAACTTATATACAGAATGATTCAGACTCCATTGTCTTCCGCAGCACGAACGCTGCACGGGTATAATCCGGATGACCTGACTTGTCTATCATATGCTTGTAAAATACCGGTGTGATCCTGTCAACACGCGCATTATTCACCACCCATTCTATACGGACCTGCAGTGGGAGAGAACAGGAGAGAACCTGGCAGTAGCGCACCACCAGATGCAGGATGAATACATTGTAGCTATACCTACCATCGCTCATGATTACGATAAGACCACCGCTGGCCAAGCGTCACAAATGGAAGAAAAGGAAATTAATAAAAAGGACCGGGAGAGACCAGACAAACCGTGAATTTCGGGTACAACGGCATGTTCAGATACATATTGTCGTGCTAGTCTGGACTAGGGGGGTCTGACAAGGACTGCGAGTGCTGAGGTTAAATGCACAATCAACCAACACCTGCCGTGCAGGGCTCAATGCAGTAGTGTCATTGAGCCGCGGTGAACTTCAAAGGCAAGTGAGTTGGCTCCCAAAATACTCTGTTTATGTTCAGATAGCTCTGCTGCTTTGATGGGAGGTGCAGAGGTAAGGATACTCACTAGAGTGTTTGGCAGATGTTCAACAAGAGCAAAGCGTCCAAGTCATACTGTCGTGTTGGTATAGTAGAGGAAGTCGTAGTATGAGCCGAGTGCCCCACAGTCGGACCCTGAATCCAAACGTTTCGGAATCGGAATGAGCCTGCCAATTCCACCGCTGTGGAGGACATCTGGGAAATGGCCTTTCCGAACATCCGAGTGTCCGAGCTGTCCGAGTCACATGTCATTTGCATCACCTGACCTCGGCACAGTTTGGGCGGAGACTGAACATCGACTTATCCAATCCCGCACTTGTGTGGCAGTGTCGCGCCATGCCCCGCTGCAATGCCCTTTACCCCGACTCATCCACCGAGTCCGGCGGCGCGGTGGTGTAGAATACTCAGTAGTCACTAAATATATTAGCTATGGTACTATACCTGTAGAATACCCAGTAGTCACTAAAGAAAAGTAACTAAAGGAACTATAGTGGGATGTACCAAAGATTAGGTAATCAACATACCATATATGGACATAAATTCCAACACTCCCCCTCAAGCTGTAGCTGGGAGGTGAAATGCTTGCCTCTATAAGATAGCAAATGAAAAGGGATAAATCAAATGAAATATACCATGAAAGGTTATGTATAAGTCGTCCGAGGTAGTCTGTATGCGTCCGTGTTGAGTCGCATTGCGTTGCACTCGCGTGACTGCCTAATCGGGTAAGTCGCGGCTCGGCTGGCACTTGCCTCAGCGTGCGCGCTCGCGTTCCTCGGGTCGTAGCATCTATGCGCAGGTAAGTAACCTTGTTTGGAGCCTTCTACTGACTCTTTTATATGATATATACGATGTTTGACGAGTCTGGGACGGTCCGGCATGGCCGTTCGACTTGGTGAGTCCGTGCTCGCCTTACTGACGCTTGCAGATATGTCTTGAGTCGTCCACGTCGACGCGGTGGGTTCGGGTTGTGCGCAGGTCGTCGGAGGTGTTTAGTAGGTGGTATTGGTGGCCCAGGTACGTGCCTCGTTGGTCGTTCGTCGAGTCGGCACTGACTCGTGTCGCCTTCAGCTAGCGACCTCGTTTTGACTCGTTTCGAGTCGTGGCGTGCGCCGCTCGTTGCGCCATCCATCCGGCCTCCATTCTCATTGCATTCGGCACCATCCGCAGCGCTTCCGCTGTCTCGGTCGCCCTCTTTGCCTCTCTTCTCGCATCGCTCGCCCTTTTGCTCCCCTGGCCCTCTATATTGATATTGCGCCGCCGTTTCAACTTCGCGCGCGTTTCGGCTACTGTCTGGAGGTGTTGGGATGCTATGGATGCCGTGGATATCGGCTGGTACGTCCGTTTTACGTTTCGGATCGCTTGGACTGACTTCCCGCTCCAGGTAGCCTTCTGGGCTTGTACTGCGAGATTGCGCGGTCGTTTCGCTGGCGCGTGTGGTATCGGCGTGTCCAGCGTGTCCAGTGCTCTTTCCTCGCGCCGTAGACTCTCACTCACCTTGGCTAGGCAGTCCTACGCAGCTGGGCGGCGCCGGCCGGTACTGACTTTAGTTCAATTCTGTGATTGCATGACATTCACTGATGCTACCATACTGCGCACATCCCCTATCGCGTTGGCCAGGTAGCCAATATTCGTCGAAAAAGGCAGGTGTTTGACCCGTGCTGGCTCATGCAACTATTTTTTCTCCCTGGGTATGCAGAAGCGCTTGGAAATGTGATTTGTGCCGCCTCTCGGGATACGATACAGCGAAATGGTTCCGGGCCAGCTGGTTGTGTTCACTGATCAAGGGGTGTAAGAACGTAAATGTGGCCACCACCACAAGTTCGCTCGACGTTAAATGCTATTTGACCTCGATCGCTCGTGTGGTCTTGTTGCATACGTGCGAGAACGGCAGACATTTGGGCGTGAGCTGGAGGTATGATTGACAGGAGCAGCTGGCGATGGTTGCGAAACAAGTTCTGTAGCATACGCAACCTGCCCGCCGATCGTACTTGTACTTTCAATGTTCACACAGTAGTGACTCAAACAATTGCACAATCAATCATTTCAAACAGTACACAGTACATAGCGCATTCCAAGAAGTAACGGCCGCTTCTCGACCAACATTCTGACTCAGTTGCAATCGAACTGGTTGGACCAGTAGATCGGAGTGTGCTGGCTGCATCCAGCGCGTCAGTATGTGTTCGCTCGTGGGACTAGCCTTGAATTAAAGTCAGGATGCTCACCTCTCCGGGCAACACGCAATCTGGCAACCAGTGTCTCTGAAGACGAGTCGGTCAACATCCTGTTCAATGCTTTCAAAGTAAAATCCCTACCCCTTTTCAGCACCGAGCTCACTAAGGACGATAGAAAGGATACTGTTCACGATCACGCAGACGATGGGGCCGTGGGCTTGACCGTTCCTGTACAGCCAACAATTGTAGTTGCCATCGTCTATGCCGATGACTTGAATGTTGACTGTAATACTGACGGAAACGCTCGTGCTAATGACGAGGGACGCGTCGCTACTCATGCAA
>JBBPUC010000394.1:0-22204 GCA_038094375.1 Tubosaeta aff. heterosetosa | reverse complement strand
AACTTCCCAACAAAGAAGTGGGACCAATTTTGACCGGCGGTGCACTGATCACATGTAACATATGCTGCCGAGTCGGTTCAAGGTACCCGTCAAAATGACCCCGAAAGCATTTTCCTTGTTGGAATCGAGCAGCTTGAGTTGCTCACACACTGGCACGTTTTCCAACCAGGTTACACACTCACAGAGAGAAGAGTCTACTTCAAAATGAGTTCATTCAACTCTATATCCATGCCCCATGAAGATCAAAATATTTCATCGAAAGTGACCCGAAATAGGATCCCTAGAAAATTTAAGCTCTCGGCGGGCAGCCTTGTACTTTTTGCAAATGTGACATGACCCTAATTCCTGGTTCCTAGAGACTAAATGCCACCGTTGACGAGCGAGTGCGATCCCAAGCGGGACGCGTTGCAAGCAAAGAAGACGTATATGGCAAGATTCCATCAGTGGCAATCGGGTCTCTATTCCTGCTTCGCAAGCGCCCGCCAATCGCCACCACCGGAGTGACGGCAATACGCAATGCCCTTTAAAAGCGGGGCTTCCCCTCACATCCGTCTCTTGTCCGTCTCCCCCCCTGATCCACGCACATCATGGTGGAATGGCAATCCCCCGCCGAGATAGCGGCAGACGCAGGTCGGCCGCTATATTGTGTGGACGCTTGCACTGACCGAGATCGCTGCCAGCTGCATTCAATAACTTTATGCACGCTCTCTTGGGGCTCTACATGTATGCCACCCTTTTCATCCATACGCCCGAGCTCATCGCCATTCTTTAGTTGGGAGTTTGTCATCTCGTTTGGCTTTGACTGGCAGTTTCTCTCTGGGAAGAAAACGTTCAAGTGGCCACTGGTAGGATTGCTTATCACGTCGATCATCGGTGACTGACCCTCTCCAGATCTTTTATTTCTCGGGTCGTTACTTTCTGTTATTTGCCCTTATAGGAATGTGCGTGATTTCTCGCTGTTGTGGCCGATGCAGATTGAATCTCGTCATAGTGCCGTTGCGCTCAACGTCAGGACCGAAATCGATTGCCAGGGCCTGTACACCTTCAATCAGGTGTTTGGTAATGCCGCTATTGGGCTAGCCAGCATTAATCTATCCATCAGGACGTAAGCCTATCGGTCGTATTCTTTATGTAATGTTCACTTCGCTCTTCAGGATTGCAGTGTGGTCGCAAAATAAAATTATCGTGGCCTTCCTGATCCTGGTCATCCTTGGGCACTGGTCGCTCCTCTTACATGGTAAATAACTCGATGCTCGGTTGGACATTTACAGATTTTGCTGCACAGGAATCCTTCTCAGGGCTGCATGGCTCAGTGGAGCTTGTGTCATCACGTACACCGACAACCGAACCCTTGCCATTAGCTTTATATACTCCATGGTTTTCGATTTCACAGTTCTGTGTTTGACTGGCTGGAAACTTGCTTTCCCCGCTAGTGGTCGGTCCAAACTGATTAGGCTGATATTCGGTGATGGATTGATATACTTTTTGATCGCGTAAGCCTGCATATATGCGCTGAAATAAATTGGCGTTAGACAAAGCTAATGGTTGGTTCCTAGATTCTTGGCGAACCTACTGGCGACCGTGAGTTCAATGTTCCATTTCTCTAGTCGGTCCACCGATCATCTTGCTGCTAGATTTTTATGCTGCTCAACCTCAATCCAGTCATGTCCATCATTGCAAACGTACCCGCCGCAATTTTGTCTACTGTGAGTAGACTGATCGAGCTCGTTTTCCCTATACAAACATACTCTGAATTAGATCGTGGCGAGCAGGGCAGTCCGGAGATTAACCAACTTTACATCCCCGACCACCGAGTTATTTTCGTCTGTATTTCATGTGAATATTTGTTTTCTCTCCTGAAACGCTTCCTGTACAGTTCAACGGCCCAGTCGACGGTTGCATTTCGCACACCCCCATCAAATTCAATGTCTCATCACATTTCCGTGAAAAAAGGAGATAGCGTTCACATACAGGTCCGTCCCCTAGACCAAAAGGATGCTGTGTTGTTGAATTTGATGAGACTTGCCAGATGGACTCTCTCAACCAGTCGGAGATGGAGTATGATGCTGCGGGAAGACTTATTCAAGCTGACGATTTCGATCCTGAAGCACAGGCTATCAGCGATGAATTCAAAAAGCCCCCGTATTAGATTCCCAGCACACCGCGGCTCATGATCGCTGTTCATTCACTACTAGCTGGGAGTGTCCCCTCCTGATTCAAGTTTTTTGTCATTGCCGACCTACTTTTCGCATTCCGCAATACCCTGCAAATCGTTGTTGATAATTCCTCGCATCACTCTCACTATGGAACCCATTCCCTTTCAATGAGACTATTGGATCGGAACTTGCCATGATTTTGTACGCGTGCGGGTTTAGTATTTCTATTTCTTAAACGTGTCTTGCCTCCACTCTGCTAGTCAGCATGGACAGTATATCCCTTGTGCAGATCGTATTGTACGAAGTGTAACGATAGTTAGATGCAGCCGTTAAGCTTTAAGGTCAAATGGTTGAACGCGAACCGTTGAGTTTGATTTGTGCGCCTGTTTATAAGTATCCAGTTGGGACTTGAGACTAATCGGCACGGCATTTCCGGTTTCGACATTTGGCGCGTCTTGAAGAGCGACCATGAAGACTCAACTTAATCTGACCATATGCCATCCCCGCCCCTCCTCTGGACAGGATTCAAATACAGCGGTGGTGGTCAAATCATCCGTTCCCGCTGTCCTGCCTAACCACGTGTTAATCAAAGTTGACCGATTTGGATATTCCGCCAACAATGTCACCTACCAAGCCCTTGGAGAGGTTCCTCATTTTCGGTATTTTCCTCCTTTGGCAATATTACGCTGAGATGGAGGTGTATTTCCTAGATATTTCGATTTTCACGGGGCGCCCGAGGCTGCAGAATTGGGTGTATCGCCAAGCACCCATGGCGTGACTCCAGTTTGGGGGTTTGGAACTGTGGTCACCTCAACACACCCAGCGATTTCCTCTGGCGAACGAGTTTATGGCTACCTTGCTCCTACACGTTTCCTCTCCCTCCCCGTCTCAGAGGTCAATCCGTATGTGCTGACCGTATATCGCCCTCATTTGCCAGAAGGTACTTTCCCATGATACAGGAATTCCATATCCTCGTTCACAATCTGCAGACAGAAAACCCTATAATCAAATCACTAGATGCTCTATGGATCCACTGTACGATCCATCGCCTAGAATGGAAGATCTCGCTATGCTCTACCGTCCCTTATTTTGGACCTCTTTCTGGTGCGAGGACTGGATGAACGCCTCTCAATATCGTGGTGGTGCTTCCCGCATCCTCATCTCATCTGCATCAGCTAAAACTGCATTTTGCCTGGCATACCTTGTCCGTAAACGGGGTGCAAACGGCGGTTCTACGAGACAGGTTATTGGCCTTACATCCCGAAAAAATGGCGAGTTCACAAAGAAGCTCGGACTCTATGATCACGTGCTAGAATACGATGAATTCGAAAAGTCAAACGTGACGAACGAGCCGTCGCAAAAGTGGATTTACATCGATGTCGCGGGTAACGAGAAACTGAATTCCAGAGTATTTCGTCATCTCTTGGACAACAAGTTGGGCCTTGTGGGTGCAGTCGCGCTTGGTCTCACGAACCTGTCACCATCGTCCAGGAGCGACTTGGTGGCCAAGTGGACCAAGAATGATTTCTCTTCTCGAAGCACTCCGTCAACCTTTGAGCAATTTTTTATGCCAGAGTGGCTTGCGAGGCGGAGGAAGGAGCTCTCTATTGAACAGATCACAGGATTACAAAAGGAGGCGTGGACTGGGCTCATGCGGGATTGTACGGGCTGGGGAATCAGGATTCGCAGGGTGTATAGTGCGGAGAATGTGAAGGATGCCTATGAAGAGGTGGTCAGAGCTGGGTTTCCACCTGACCAAGGTTTCATCTGGAGTATGTGGGACGACGACGCAGTAAACGCGCGTTTGTAGGGCCCATGAACACGCCAAGTCTTTTGGTTTGCTGTTAAACTTTGTGATTAGCCAAGTTTTGATACGTGGTTGATGGGAGTCCTCAATTTGGTAGGACAGGTCGCGTGAGGACTGACACGTACGCGAACGACTAGGGTTCACTGCGCCACTACGTATTCTGTAGCTTCTCGTTTGTATGCCACTTCAGCACATACCCCAACCTCCGCACAGCGCTGGCGAACCATACAAAGGCAGGTTTTGTCGCCGCATCCAGGCTCTAGTGCTTAGCACCCTTGTAGGTCTACGCGCCCGTATCGACGTGAACCAAATCCCGTCACCCATAGACGACATTGAAGCAGACAAGGAGATATGGGAGAAGCAAATGTACATGACGTTACCGGGGAACAATCCGCCGCTTTCAACGACAGACTTTGTTGCGTTTGACCAAGGTGAGCGTTGTGCCAGTACCTTGGGAACTGGAGTTGGTCAATGGGACCGAAATGTCATTAGCGTGCACTTGCGTTATCGTAGCTGATGCATTCGTGATACAGGCAACTCGAACCCCAAGCATATGCGCGTCACGACCTGGAATTTACCTAGTTCAGCCCACCTCGCCAGAGAATGCGATATACCTCTCGCTGTAGTCGTACAACCGTTTGCGGATCTAGACTCGCGAGAAGAGCCCGTTCCTCTAGTCGACTGTGGCCCGAGTGGTCCTGAAAGGTGTGCCCAGTGCAGGGGATATGTTAACCCTTGGTGTACATGGGTCGCAGGTGGTAGCAGGTGGAAATGCAACCTGTGCTCCCACGAAACCGAAGGTTCGACTCCATCTCGATCTCTCCTTGGTTTGCGGACTAGACGGGACCTAGTTTCACAGGAATATTTTAGCAACCTGGATGCCAATTTCATGCGTCTGGACCATGCTAACCGTCCGGAGCTCAACAAAGGTACTGTTGACTTTGTTGTCGAGTCGGATGAGTACTGGGCATCACCTCCTCTGCCAAAGTTGACGCCGACTTATTTCACGCCCGAGCCACTACCGTCGACACCTCGACCGCCCGTCCCCTTACATTACCTATTTGCATTGGACGTTTCCGTCAATGCCGCGGAAGCTGGCTTTCTTCAATCCGTTTGCAGCATACTCTCGGACATTTTGTACGGCGGTACCACCGCTGACGGATCAACATTCGAGCCCTGCTTTCCACGGGAATGCAGAATCGGGATTCTTACCTTTGACCAAACGCTTCACTTTTACAACTTGTCTGTAAGGGTCGGCCGGATTCGTGTGCCGGATTCCACTCAGTTATGTACCAGGCAGATCTTCCTCGAGCGCATCAACTCGTAGTCGCGGATTTGGAAGAGATATTTCTTCCTTTGCGTGAGGGGCTGTTTGTTGACCCATGGGAATCTAGGTGTGCTTGACGTTGAATGATGCCACGATTCGTCTGACGTATAGTGATAGGACAGTCATAGAGAACCTACTGAGTTCCTTGGCTGGACGCAATAGTGAGACTGTCGTCCGAGAATCGTGCCTCGGCGGAGCTCTTGTAGCCGGGCTTGCTGCTTTAGTGAGTCACGAGGGCTTCGTATTGTGACTATTCTTATGATACTTCCGTAGGCTGGTCGAGGGGGTCACATTGTTGTATTCCCATGTACCATGCCCACAATCGGACCCGGGGCCTTGGAGCCCCTGACAGATGAGGGTAAGGTTTATGGTACGGACAAAGAACGCACACTGTTCCTTCCAAGAGCACAGGCATGGCGTGACATTGCCGAGGAATGCTCTGACGAAGGCATAGGTGTGAGTATGTTTTTGGGAATGAATAGAACTATCGACCTCGGTTCAATAGGTATGGTATATCGTCAAACTTAGGATTCTGACATACGCGTATACAGGTGTCGTTCCTGCGACTACTGGGGGAGAGCTATTCTTTCACCCTCGATATGACCCTGCTCGTGATCAAATTGTGCTAAACTCTCAACTCCGGCGGCTGGTGACGCGGACCACCGCGTTTAACTGCGTAATGCGTATCCGCTCTTCTAATGGTAAGGTCTCATAACTCGGGCTCTTCACAATTTTATTCCCTTTTTCAAGGTTTGCGGATATCAAAACACTACGGGAATTTTCAAGAACGATCGCCTACGGATTTAGCACTCGGTGTTCTCGACTCGGACAAGGCTGTGTCTGCGCTAATACAACACTCTCGAACGTTGGATGAACGCCAATACGCGTATTTGCAGTGTGCAGTCTTGTATACGTCCGTTGATGGCCAGCGACGAGTACGAACCTGCAACCTTGCTCTCCAGGTGGTATCATTAGCAGGCAATGTATTCCGCTTTGCGGATATGGATGCTGTTGTATGCCATTTTGCTCGGGACTGTGAGTCGTTGCTACAAGCCTCGTAACAAATCGTTGAACGACCTTGCATAGCCATGGCTGGGTTGTCCTCGCGGCGAATGGATCAAATCCGAGAGGATCTGACCGACAAATGTTCATCCATCCTTCTGGGATACAGGAGGAATTGCGCAGCGGCTACGACGCCTTCACAAGTGAGCGAGTCATCTCTCGAAACTTGCGCCTCTGACAGTCTTCAGCTAATAATACCTGAAGCGTTCCGAGCGCT
Organism: Tubosaeta aff. heterosetosa; assembly: GCA_038094375.1. Classification (NCBI taxonomy): domain Eukaryota; kingdom Fungi; phylum Basidiomycota; class Agaricomycetes; order Boletales; family Boletaceae; genus Tubosaeta; species Tubosaeta aff. heterosetosa. The sequence goes on along the minus strand of JBBPUC010000394.1, from coordinate 15,635 downwards.
TCCGCTCTACATCGTAGCGATAACCAAGTCCAAACCCTTAAAGGGCTCGTCTTTGTGGCCTGTCGATGACCCTTGGCTCACGATTGCGTACAGGACGCAATGTTTCCGCGGATGTTCGAAATTATTACGCCCAGAAGATTCTGTCTATGAGCGTGCGGAGCACGATGCAGCACCTCTATCCCCGCCTTTTAGCACTTCATGACTTGGAAGACAGTGCAGCATTTCCGGACCCTATGACTGGTCACGTCTATTGGCCATCGCTGATGCGTGATAGCCACATGTTCATGGAAGCTCATGGCGTCTATCTTATTGGTATTTCGAAGCTATCTTATTGGTAATGACAGCGGCTGATAGTTGATTGATAGACAATGAGGAGTTTATGATCTTCTGGGTCGGCGCTGGTGTCTCGCCTCAGGTGCTCCTGGACCTGTTTGGGGTGGATGATATCGTCGCCTTGAATCCGAACGATATAGTAAGCGTTGTGCATGGCAAACGTAACGGGCCAAGCTCAATTACATTTGTGTAGACTGAGCTCCCTATCTTGGACACCCGATTATCTCGACAGGCTCAGTACATCCTTGGGCACCGTTACAGCCAACGCGGCCGCGTGCCGAAAATGCTCGTCGTCCGGCAAAACATGGATGGGATGGAGATCGAGTTTAGCGACATGCTGGTCGAAGATCAGAACAGTGGCGCCATGTCTTATCTCGACTGTAAGTCGTAGATTGCGATAATCCCGGCCAAGTCTGAAGGGGTCCGATGTTCGCAGTTCTCTGCCTCGTTCATAAGCAGATTAGTGTCGCGGTGCGCAACTGTCCTTTTCCACGAGGCGTACGTATCTCATCTGAACATTAGCTCACGAGCGGGGGTTCGCTTTCGGGGAGCACGGGCCTTCGGGGATCGGCTTGGTAGATCGGACATGGCCCTTCTTTTTCTTGGACCATACGCTCTTGTGTCGTAACCATGGCATGATTTTTACAACATCATCTATAAAGCAATTTGCAACAATGATTGATCACCATCAGCACTTCCTAGAGTGATTTCATGCGAGTGAGTTCGGGCACGGCAAGTCCCGCTAGCAGGCTTCTGGTAATACAAGTGCGCACGTTTTCATTTACTTGCCAAGAAACGTTCTTTGAATGATGCTGGGACAACGGACCGCATATTGAGCGGGGCCTCGTGTGAAGGCTCCGACGTTCGACTAGTGTGCTACGGAGGTGTGGTCGCATCTCCGTAAGATTGACTGCCTGGCACAATTGATCAAACTCGACCTTTAGGTTACTTTCAGAGTTGGTTTGGTTGGAGAAAGGCTCGTATGTCAGGCCTTGGAGGTTTTACGCGTTTGAGAACGACACGTTAGTCGTAACGGTACACAGTCTAATCCAACTTCGTTTCCCATCGGTCGAGGCGGCGAGGTGGTTGTATCATCTCACGTTCATTGTAAATTTTTTTGGTTTTGCTTGGGCGCTCGGACTGGTCAGTGTGACGACGGAGGACCGAACATGTCCGAGTCATCTGGAACCCTCGGTGCACGGATCAAGGATGTGAACTTGATCAAACCCACGGGCTATCTTTAGCAGAAAAAAATGACGCAGAGACGCGACTCCAGACGATACGGATAAGACGGACAATGTTAGTCATGAAGAATGTGGGTACGAGGTTTAAAGCACGGGAAAAAAAGGCAGCCTAGGACGGGGGCCGGACGAGTTGGTTGGAAGAACTCCTTCCATTCCACCCATGAGAAAGTTCATTGTACAACGTGCAGGGCGGATGGATGAGGATCCGGCTTGAGTGAACCCCTGTCGCAGTGCATGGTGTAGTTGTAGATCAGGGTACCGCGGGCGAGTGGGGTCGCGTGCGCTTACCGCGGCCGCATGTTTTGGAGTAACTCGCTCGTCGCCACCGGGTATTCAACAAACTGTGGGCGAATCCACCTCCAACGTTTCTCACGGACGGCGAGGGAAATGGCAGCCGTCGAGCAGAACTCGTCGTGGACCGCGACCACCGTCGAAGACGCCGAAGCCAGCGCGGCAACCAACGTCGATGGGGATCACCAGGACATGGTCTTGACTGGATCTCATACAAATCCACAAACAGCAGGCTGATTTCCGCGGACTGTGCGTCCGTCTCAACGTGTTATTTCGAGATGTAGCATATTCGGCTGGCCATGGCGTCTTCTCCAGACAAGTTCCCCGCACAGTGGATCGTGAATTATCCCACCCCGCGGATCCTTGTCTCGACGCGTGTTATATCTACCTCGTACGTCCCCCTTTCCCCCCCACCCCACCCAAAATCCTCTCCCCGTCCTCCCCTCGTCCTTGCCTGTTCACACCCGCGCATGCGTTGATGCTCCACTCCTGCCCTCTTATACACTGACCTCTGACCATGTTCTCCCGCATGAGTCCCACCCATACGCTCTCCCAATGCGCGACCGTGAACAACAGTGCAGAGTTGCTCAACGACGAAAAAGCAGCCGTACCCCCTTCGTCGTCCCGTCCCTCTGCAGAGTCCTCCAAAAGCACACAGGCAATTGTCCCTCAAAATCAGCAACCCGCTGTCCTCGTTTCACGCTTACGATTCTTTTTGATCATGTCCAGCTTGTGGATTGGCAACTTTACCGCCTACCTCAACGAAACGACCTCCACGACCGCTATGCACGTCATCAGCGCCGACTTTTATGACCTCGCCAACCAAAATTGGCTCGCCACGGCGTACCTCTTGGGCTTCACCGTGACCCAAACGTTGCTCGGAAAGTTTAGTGATATCTTTGGTCGTGCCCAAGTGTTGCTTGGGACGATGCTCATTTTCGGCGTTGGAACCATGTGGTGTGGGTTCGCGACGGTGCGTTTCTTCCGCATCTTGACGCTTGGTTCTTTTTCTAATCGGTTACAGTCCATGAATTCCCTGATCGGGGCGCGTCTGCTCCAGGGTATCGGCGCGGCGGGGAGGCAATCCGTGGGCGTTATCATCGTCTTGGACCTCACGACGGCGGACACGCGAGGACTATGGCTTGGATTCTTCAATCTCGCCTCGGCGGTTGGGCTCGCGATAGGACCCGTCCTGGGAGCCGTCATTTCTGTCGACACGGATTGGAGATGGTTGTTTTGGATAACCTTGATGCTCATTGGCGTGACGCTAGTTATCGGCTCATTCAGCCTTCGCTATCCTGTTCCCCATCGGGAGCAACGCGTCGGCCTTCTCGCGCAACTACGAGAAGTGGATTACGTGGGTTGTATTCTCGCCGTCGCCATATCCAGCACGATCTGTATCGCAATTGAGATGGGCAACAAAATATTTCCTTGGAACGTAAGTGTTTTAGATACCGTCATTGGGCACTCATCATTTTCTTTTTAGTCGCCAGCCATCATTTCTCTGTTTGTCATTGGGGGGTGTCTCATCCCCGTCTTTGTTTACTACGAACTTAAAGTGGCCGAGCAACCCATCGTGGACATCAACCTCTTCAGAATACCAAACATACCTATTACTTGCCTCATCAACTTTCTTACCGGCGCAGGGTATTTTGGCTGTGTCTTCTTCCTACCCCGCTACTTCATCGACGTCAAAGGTTCCAGTTTGGTGATGTCTGGAGTTCAAATGTTTGGCCTCATCCTGACATTGGGTGCTTCGTCAGTCCTCGGTGCCAATCTCCTATCGCTCACCGGCCACATACGACTCATAGGAGTCGCCGGGGGTCTCTTGTACGCGTTGGGCAGTGCCCTGATGCTGGATGTGGGCCGTTACACGCCTGTCGCACGCACGATCGGGTACTCTGTGTTCACTGGCATAGCGTCCGGCCTCCTGTATCAACCATCGCTCGTGGTGGGTCCCATGTCCGTCAAACCACACCAAGTCGCCGGTATCAGTGGTTTTCTATCGTTTCTCCGAACGCTGGGCGGAACGTTTGCGACGGCGCTTCTCACGGCTGTCTTTGAGACCACATTCACACAATCGCTCCGAGGACGTCTTCCGCCGTCGCTCGTAAACCAGGGCCTGGGGCTAGCAGACAACTATGCCCAGTATCCCCAGTACGAAGATCAGATCCTTGACGCGCTGGTCAAGGCCTATCATTTTGGTACGATTCCTGCCATCTGTTTTGGCGCCATATACGCCGTTGCGGTGGTCATGCTTCGAAACGTGGATTTTATGCCCGCTTGGAAACGAAGACGGATAGCAGCGAGACAGGCGACTGCCAAGGTCTGATTTATTGACGCTTTGATAGCATCGCCTTTTTTGCATACGTACTTATTGCGGATCTACTCTTAGTCTTTTCATGTTCACGATTTATATTTTTTGCCATTGATTCATTGCTGTCTTTGACCCTGCAATGGACTTTTTTTGAACATGGCTAATGAAATGATTCCGTCTGTTATCTTTCTTTCCGTGTGTGGAATGACCACACACACCCATGTGCATGATCCGCCACGTAGATTCATTTATCAATGTTGCTGTACGCTTGGCTGGCTGGCCTGTATCGATCCCTGCATCCAAACTAAATTTCCGTCTGGTTGGAATGACTCCGATTGGGGTTAAACCACACCGTGCTGGAGCGTGTTCGATAACCGAGGTGGAGGGCACACGCACCTGCGCCGCGGGCAGCCACCAGCTGCAGCGCAGGGCATGGCCATTGGACCCGCGTCCGCTGCCAACAGGTGTCCTCGGAGCGACGTGAGGTGAGGTAGCAGTCCGGTGAGCCTCTCGTACAAGGGTGTCGTGCCAGCGCTCGTCCCGAGTCCGGCCTGTCACTACTCATCGCGCCTCGAGCTCGCTCGGTGTGGCCATACCGCCAGTTCGCTCAGGGAGATCGCTTGCAGAATCTGATGCGGTCCGGTGATTGCCGGACGTCGCTTGTTGGGATCGGTCGCAAAAAGGACTGCGCGTCTCGACCGTTCTTTGTTCCCGGCAAAGGTCCACGACAGGTGCACTGTTACTATTCTGCGTTCCAACCGCGTGTTACAGCAAACAAGGAAAACACGTATGCGCAATGAAATCGTGAAAGACATGAATTCGGGCAGAGGGCTCCACGGAGAGTAGATGGACAAGTGAGGCTCATACAGTCTACCCTTGCTCCAGGTACCCCAGATTCGCGATGTCTTGTCATAGGGTAGGACGCTAACCCCCATATTCCTCAATGACCGATCGTGGCTTGCAATACACCCCAAGTGGCGTATACTGAACATCATGGAACCTGTGCACAAGTCAGGGTCAATGAGAGCGGGTAAAAGGGACGACTGACCCAAATGCGTCTGGTCCCCCGAGCTCGAATCCCCTCGAGGTGTTGGTCCATTGAGGGGCAGCCGTTATTCCGAGGATCAATACCCTTAATCCGTATTTGTATTGTGGCGTGCCCAGTGCCGAACCGTTCTGGGCGTCGAGCACCGCAATGAGATCTGGCACGGCGGCGAGCATCTGTCAGCGTGTTAGGGTGCCTGCGTAGAGAAATACCAGTGGTTCTGTACCGTTGTGTGGCCGTCTGGCGCGGTATGCTCAGCATACAGGTTTTCGTTCTTGAAGGGTATCGTCAACGTGCCGTGGAACCTCACCGTGGGTTTGCTGGAATCGTTGTCCACGCCTTCGTCCGCGGACAGAGCCGCAACGACGACCTCTCCGATCGTATGTCCTTTATATAGCCTGGGAGAGTGTGAGCTTGGTAGACTATTTTTTGAGATCACGACGCACCTTCTACGAAGGTCTATGATCTTTCCGCTAAACAATACCTTTGCTGTCTTGTCACCGCCAACAGCGTCGACGACGACTTGGCCAATCTGGTCAATGTTGGACTGCTTCCGCGCAAGGGCAACAGCTCTTCCGATGCGCCAACTCAACGAAACCGTATTAGCAATCATGGAAACCTCCAGGCGCTTGACTCGCTGCGGCCGACTGGCCAGTCCCACAAACGTGCTAGTAACTTTGTGAGATCACACAGAGCGGCATCGTCGTATGACGACCCACCCCATCTCGATACAAGCCGCTCGCATGCAAGCATCCACGTCGCTGTCTTTCCTGACCTTGGTCATGATCTCGATAACGTCATCAGGGTCGTTGACTTTTCGGACGAGAATAAGAGACCGACCATAACGTTACCGTCACCGCTCGCTATCGCAGTAGGGAGCAGGTCCACCGCGCGTCCGGACTCGTCGTGCACATTGGCAGTCGTTTGTTGCCACTACAAAACCACAAGCTCAGCTTGTTTCCGTCCAAACCTATAAAATCGCTTACAGTGGGATATGCGCGACCCTGAACGAACCGTCATCAAAGGTTGCAGAAAAAAGGATGGGTGCATACCATGAAATCACCATCGACGATCGGAATGTCATAATTCTTTGTGGCGGCCGTGATCATCTGGAGGGCATATCAGTACGAGAAAATGAAGCGACCAGGGATTCACGTTGATCATCCCATTTCCTCCACCGATTTCCAACGCGCAAAGCGCATCGGGTTTCGTTATCTTTGGATGTGGATGAGATCCTGCCGCTATCGGTACTGCAATTATTGGCTTACCCCAAGTAACGTCCATAGTTCAGCGCTCGCTTCGTTGTACCTGTGAAGAGGTCAATCAAGGGACTGTGACAATGTAGATATGCTAACTCGTTTCCAAGTAGCCTCTCTAAAGACACCTCTGGGCTGCCGAGCGCCCCACCTAAGCCGACGAGTGCGTCTGGGGCAAGAGAAGCTAGATCGATCACACGAATGACTTGGCCCTCCCGCACCATTTCTCGACACTCTAAAAAGATATGTAACGGCGAGCCACCTCCGCCACATCCAAGGACATAGCACCCGTCCGCAATCCACTCAAGGTCGATCTCAGATACAAACCACTGGCCATCCTGCACTCTAGGTTTGTAGGAAATGATACCATCAGCCGAGTCCAGCGGCGATGTCGCCTTGGGTAAGGCATCCTGTGTCGCTGGCAAGAGCGGGATGGTATTCTCAGACGAGCTGGAAGTAGCATCAACGTCGTCTATTTCGTCCGGGACTGCATTCCCACTCCAGTCGCCAGCGGCCTTGATATAGAAACGGCATCTTCCAGCAGTATACGCAACGGGTATTACCTCGCTTTCGACGATGGAGACACGGTCTGGAGCGGCACCGGAAGCCACCGCACGGGAAATGGCTTTGTCTTCCATCGCTTTCCTCACTTGGGCCACAGGTGTGGACGAAACGTCCTCAAACGAGTCGATCGTGCCAGATATCTGTTCATCGGTGAGCTATGGCGTGTGTGCAGTCAAGAATGCCACACCTGAGCGATAGCGGCGCCAACCGCATTCGCAACGTCGAAATGCGGAAACCTGTGCACCCGACTAACCCCAACAAGTTCGTCGGGTGCCAAAACGGATCCTCCGCCGACGAGGTAGACGGGGATGTCCATCGCTGACGTCTTCATCGCGTCGAGGGTTTCCTGCAGCATGCTCTTGATTGCCTTGCGTGCACCATCGATGACGGATTGGTCAAGTGCCGCTACATGAGCAGCATCCCCAATGGAGGCCCGTCCAGCTGCGACGGCAATGTCTGTCGCAGTAAGGGTTGTACCGTTGAAAACAAGGGCTTCGGATGTAATTCTGTGGCCGACCGAGTCGGGACCTATGGTTACCCGTTTTGAACGAGAATCCTGGCGGACGAGAGAACCACCTCCGAGACCGATACTAGGGCAGATATTTGAGATGGACGGGATGAGAGTGTGTTGGATTACCTAGTGACATGCGGCATGGAGAAGTTGAGCAGGACTCCACAGAGTTCATGAAGGGCTGGAGCTTGCCGGGGGAAGCCACTGGGCCTTATCAGGGGGGTCAGAACCAGGGTGGTTGGTCTGTTTTGATGCACACGCACAGAAGCATTCCGATATCTGTCTGCGGAAAGCATCCGTTACGGAGGCCGAGGAAGGGCAAGGGAGTAAGGACGAACTGTGGTACCTCCTATATCAACTACCAAGGCGGATTCTTTGGGGATGTTGGACTGAAGGTTCGCCAGAAAGGCAGCGCCCCTCATCGAATTAGTAGGTCCAGAAGAGCTATCCAATCATTGTGATCGGAAATTTGATCAGAGACCGCAGCCAAATGAAACTCGTGCGTAATAACAAGGACTTACAAAGTACGAATGGGTAATTTAGCGGCTTGCGCACAGCTGAGCAAGGTGCCATCGTTGCTGGTAATGAATACAGGGCATCTTAGATGTAATGCGCGCGCCGCTTTCTGGAAGCCAGAGACCGTCTTCTTTGCGTAGGTGAGAAGAGAAGCGTTGAGAATGGTGGCGTTCTCGCGTTCGAGGAGGCCAATGTGAGCCACGTCCTTGGAACACACGATGTTGAGGTGTGGTAGCCTTGCTCGCACGAGGGAAGCGACGTGTTCTTCCTGATTGAGCGTGAAGTCGATGGGTGCAAAGACCGAGACGATCGCAAGTGCACGGATATGCTTTTGGGGCGTCATGTTTACGTGGAGTGGGTGCACAAAAGAGACGTGCCTCTTTCTCGATCTCGTTGCAGGCAGACTCAATCTCAGTGGCGTTGACGCTGGCAATTTCGCTGCCATCAATCTGCAGCCCGCCCGAAACGAGAAAGCAGGGTCCCTTTAAGGCTGGCGAGGGGGTTTATGAGAAAGAGACGGACAGGATGGACGCACTGTTCTTCAGGTCGGGCGGAAAACCGACGAACGGGGGGGTTCCGCGGGTGAAGGGGCCGCAGAGACGGATCACGGCGACCCGATCAAGCCGGGCGCGGTTACGCTCTACGAGCGCGTTCACGAAATGCTGAAAAGGGCTGAGCTGGGTGTAAACGGCTGCAGGGAGACCTACGGTGGTTCCGATGGCGATTGCCTGTACATCAGTGGCACGATCGAGGACACCCTGGATGGCATGTTGGATGCCCTGGGTGACATCTGGCGTCGTCGGTCGCTTCGCCGACGCAAGCACGCGTCCGTGCGCGATGTCCAGCAGCACAGCGTCTGTATTCGTCCCTCCTACGTCTACGCCGAGTCGAAGCATCGGACAAGGAGCGGTTGATCAGCTGATGGGAACTATTTTCCTAAAAAGGCAACATAGTTTGGTTGAGTCGGCCACGCCTCAACTCGGATGTTTGCAAAATTCCAACGAGCAGATGGCCAGCGCTTCAGACGGCCTCGCGTCTCTCGCGGCGTTGCCCGACCTCTCCCTGATCCCGTTCGCGTCGCCCTCAGAACGAAAGTTCCACCTTCAAGTCCTCCTAGACTCAAAAGAAAAGCAGCTCCAACAAGCAGGCGCGCTCGGCCAGCGCGTCCTCGCACAACAGATCGAGCTCGAGGAGAAGATTCGTCATCTCCAGGACTTTGATGCAGAACGTGGCGACGACGAAGATCTCGACGCAGAGTCGAGAGAACGCTACCGCGAACTCGCAGACACAGTCAAGGGCTGGGACCTCGAAAACGCTCAGCTCTCGAGCGCATTCGGTCCAAACGTACGTCTTTTTACCTGCTAACATCTCCCAACCCATCTCTTGTCTCTATCGCTGAGCCTTGTGGTTGCCGCGCATTGACCATGCGCCTGCTCGGTCTCATTTCAGATAGGACGCGTGTTCCATTTTTCTTGCTTTGTCATTGACCCACTGTTCACTCCATTTACAGCGTTCTGTAGAAGACACTCTTTCACCCGTATTCCCGCTCAAGGACCTTCCCCGCGATGAACCTGAACGCTCCAAAGCGTCCTCTTCTTCCGCCGCCCAGTCTCGCAGAGCCAAGAACGCAGCTCACAGAGCAGATGACGTCGGTGCGTCATTTTCTGCCGGATCACTCCTCCTGGCCTTCATCTCCGTCATATAGAATTTGCATTCGAAATCGGCAGCGGCTTGCTAACCGAGGTCCGACGCCTTCAAAGTCTGCTCGGTGAGCGAGACAAGGCCATACAAGACATGAAGGAGGAAAAGGACGACCTCGAAAAGAGTATCGAGTCTCTCCGTACTGCCCTCCGTTCCCAGGAGCAGAGCTCAGGCATGCACTCTGTCATTTCGTCTTTGCATTTAATTTACACCATGACCAGACAAATATAAGGAAGAGAACTGGAACCTCGAAGTCTCCCTGCAAGAGCTGCGTACACAGCTCTCCGACTCTCAGAGCACCGCGCAGAGACTGGAATCAGAGCACAAACGACTCACAAAGTTGCTCAACACCGCTCGTGAATCCGCAGACCAACACAAGAATGAAGCAGAACGTGTCAAGACGGTATTCGACGAATTCAAAGCCAAGCACGATACCGAGTTTGCACAGGCACGCAAACATGCTGCTGGTCTACAGCGCGACAAATCCGACTTACAGTCTGCACTTGATGCTCTGAAAGCGGAGGTAGCAAAAGCCAATCGGAGACTGGGCCCCAAGTTTGGTTCTCCCCTTACCCCGGGTACAGGGAACCCCAAAGACTTTTTGACCCCCACCACAGTCGACGAGGATGACGTATTCTCTGCAGGTGCCGTCTCCACGAACAGGAAACGCCAAGATACTTCAGCCGTCTTCCAGCCAGAGTCTTTCGAGGACCTTGCTGACGTTTCTCCTGACCCATCGCCTTCACGTCCCTTCCACGCTTCCAACCATCCCAACAAGGAAATTGAAGCGCTTCAGCAAAGGCTCTTCCACGCGGAGAGACAAATTAAGACTCTCAAGGGCTCCCTTCACCGCGAGAAAGAAATGCGCATGGACTACAAGCGTAGACTGGAGGCCTCCCCAGGGTTTGTTCAAGACGAGAATGAGCCACCAGAGAGCGAGTTGTTCGAAGATATCGATGCGTCACCTGCTCTAAACAATAGGCCGAGACGCAAGCTTACTCGTGCAGGCCGTGGTCGGAGAGGTCGTGGTGGCGCGTCGCTTTCGAAACGGTTCCAAAATGCCAGTCGTAGCCTATCCCCGAATGGCGTTGATGCGCTCGGAATCAAGTCAATGTCCCCACCCCACGTCCCATCAATTCCAGGGGCTCTGCACGACTCGGAAGGCGACACTGATGAGTTTAACACTGATGCGTCTGACGATGATCAAGAGGAAGACGTGCATCAACGTGGTTTGGAAGTCTCGCCGTTTGCTCAAGTTTCCAATCGTACTAGCGTCGATGGAATGGACCCCGTCTTTGCCAATGTACTTCGCAAGTCAGCATCTTACAGTTCCTTACAAATGGGCACTAGCCCCCTGCGTCAATCCGTTCTCTCACGCAGCAGGCGCGGCGGTGCTGCCCGCCGTGCACGTGGTGGTGCTGCTTTCCAGGAGGCGAGACCTCCCTCATTCGTTGGACACCCCGAGGCATTGTCTGCAGCGCTTTCCGCAGAGCTGGGCGCAGGGGTAGCTGAGGTGGTTGAAGACGACATTCTCGATACGGAGCGGGAGACCAAGGAAGTCGAATGTCAGACTGACAGTGGGGAAGTGACATTGTTGGTTCCCATTCTTCCGCCTGTGACAACCGAGGTCGGTGTACAGGCTGAGGTCGTTACGGTTTCGCCCGCCACCAGTGCTCTTGTCACTTCAGATACGTTTTCCCAAACGGACGAGGGAATCGAACACGCAGATACAGCGGTCCAGCACACGCACTCTGAGTTCAATACACCAGCGGGCATCCGGACTCCTCCTTTACCGAAACATCCTGTTCGCCCCGTTTTCTCTCCCGCACCACGCCGTACAACGCTTATGCAATCCGATTTCTCCCAGTTCTCCGACGACGAAAGTGGAGATCTCACAGTGCGCAATGGCCGCATGCCTGGCGCTCTTTCTTCCCCCTCTGAGCTTGCCTACGAGACCGAATCCGACATTGACGACGGCGCTACCGAGACAGGTGCCGAGACGGAGACGGACGTGGAAGATTATCATGATGCTCGAATGAGTATCGGGAGGACGACGCCTTCTGAATCGCGTGAAGACTTCCACTCGATGCTGACGATCTCGGACAATGACTATTCCGAGAGCGACGAGGAGAGTATCAAGGTGTCTAGGATGTCGAGTCGGGCAGGTTGGTCTTCAGTGGTGTCCTTTACGGAGCCCGAATCTCCCAGAACGCCTGTCGAATATGACGAAAAGGGTGTTGGTGCCGCGTTTGAAGAGGTGAAGGTCGTTGAAGTCATTAAAGAGGTCGAGGTGATTAAGGAGGTCGAAGTCGTCAAAGTGGTGGAGGTCATCAAGGAGGTAGAGAAGCATGTTGAAGTCCTCAGGGAGGTTGAGAAGCCGATCGAGGTGCTTAAGGAGATCGAAAAGCCAGTCGAAGTGGTCAGGGAGGTTGACAGGCCAGTTGAGGTCATCAAGTACATCGAAAAGCCTGTCGAGGTCGAAGTCATCAAGTACGTTGACAAACCGGTCGAAGTCGAGGTCATCAAGTATGTCGAACAACCAAGGCCGGAGGTTAGAGAGATGTCGATACAGACGGATACTTCAGGACCCATTACCCCTCCTGCGTCACCCCCACTTCCTCTCTTGACACCATCCTCCGGGAAGCAGGATGTCTCAAGCTCGTCCATCACACCTGTCGCTCATGGCCCCGCTCCTGGCACACCCATTGGTCTCTACAAGATCGGAGCCGGCGGACAACAATTCCAGCTCGTGACAGCCTCACCGCCGGCTTCACCAACCTCTGGGCCATCCTCTCCGGTCCCTACCATACGAGACTCTGTGGTTGCAACATTCAACATGATCCAATCTCGCGTATCTAACTCCGAGCAACGGAAATCCAGTGACTCCACAAATTCCGTCGTCGCCGAAGAACTTGCCAAACGATCTCGGACGGCGTCGAATGTCCCTTCGGTGGTAGACAAGACACGCCCACCAACAATGGCTTTACCCCCTCCTCCACGCCAACCACCTCCTCCCAATAGTATGCCGCCCCCCACTTTCATCCCCGAGAGACGATTCCCAACGGTCTCGTCTGCTTCGGGTGATGTCCCTCCACCTAGGCCGTCGTCCCCACCACCACCAGAACTCATTCAACGCGCGACCACACCAACATTTGGCACAATGCTCTCTGTAAACAACAAAGGGTCTTACGGCAGACAGCATGGAGCAAGTATGCCTCCCTCGTCTATTATTCGCCAACCGCCCTCAACAAGCAGCTTCCGGTCCGCTGCAAATGCTGCTGCGCATGCACAGAATTCACATCCACCCTCTGGCCTGCTGTCATGGGGTATCCGGGAGAAGGAGCGTAGGGAACTGTCCAGTACTTCTCTCACTTCGGATCGCAGTGCGCTCTCTCCACGGTCGTCGATGTCGTCGGATCACAATCCATTCTTGAATCCCAGCCATATCCAAGGTGCATCTGTCATATCTGCGCAGGGCACAGACCAGGGTCCCAACGTAACAGATCCTTCAATCATCCACGCAATTACTCAAACCATGATCGGAGAATTCTTGTACAAGTATACAAGGCGCGCAATTGGAAAAGGACACGGAGAGAAGCGACACAAACGATTCTTTTGGGTGCATCCTTATACCAAGACGCTGTACTGGAGCTCCGCCGATCCTGGTTCGTCCAATGTGTCCGAGTCGAGTGCCAAGAGCGGTTAGTTTGTTCTTATGGGAAGTGTGATAGTGTTCTAATCAATGCGTCATCCGCAGCCTACATCGAGGGTGTACGCTCTGTTCTGGACCCCAACCCAATGCCACCTGGACTGTACCAATATAGTGTGGTCATCTCGACGGCTCAGAGGGAGATGAAGATCACTGCACCTACCAAGGAGCGCCACGACATTTGGCTAAGCGTGGGCTATCTTTCCCTTGATCCAACATACGACTCCTGATGATGAATACGTTCGCAGGCTCTCAAATATCTTTTGGCTCGTCCCAACCCTACCACCACAGCGTCCCCGAACCTCAAGGAGAACGGTGCGGTTAGTCCCATGACACAGAGTGTCGAATTCACAGACGACGACCACCGCCATTTAGTGGATTCGAGCCCTCAAAGCCAGCGAAGTGACCGGAGCAGTCGCAACGGTGGTGCGGTCAGCACGACACCTCGTGGAACGCGCAGTCGCTCCCAGCTCTCGGTCAGGGGCTCCCTCGGGAAGCGCACTGGGACGCCGGCAGCAGAGTATCTTCGTTGGGCTGCACCAGAAAGCCCGTACAGTCCCACCCGGTCGTTTGAACAGGTGAGGACAGGCAACGGGCGGGACGACGAGGAGCTCGAGTTTGAGTTACATGGCGGATCGCATTCGGACGATGGCTTTGAGGGCCTTGAAAACGTGCGTGCATGCTGCGACGGACGGCATACGGTTGGACACCATCATCTCCCGCACCACGAGCATCTCGAGGTGAACCCACCTGCACGGCCTGTCTCGCCAGCTTGGTCCCTACGCTCACGCACGGGGAGTGCACAGTCTCACGACACCGGTGGTCTGTTTTCGTGGGGCCGGGGAGACGACGGAAAACTTCGCTTTGGCTCGCGACGATCAGCAAGGACCGTCAACACTGTCACTACGGTCAATACTACCGGATAATGGATTCGACCTTGTACATATCTCACTCGCGCACATCTCATCATATCACATTTCTGTGCTCGCTTTGCTTTTCATCGAGTCTTATTCTCTTCCGTATTCTATAGCTCTCCAATGAGTCATCCTACACTCCCTTGATAATTTTTGCTATTGACTTGGAACAGCATACCACTTCCCCCTCTGTTCGCATTAGTAGTATGCAGTCTGCACTTTCTTTCTCATTATCTCGGTTACCCACACTCCTTTTTGCCCCATGCAATACCGGAACGGTCCACCTATCGTACAGCCCTTCGTTCACTTGTAAATTTACACTTATGAATACCATTCATTTCTCCAACTAGAAGGCACAAGGGATAGTAGTGACCAAGGAAATAAGAAACGGGTAATCAACTAGGAATCATCTCTCAAATAACGATCTCGTCCACCTTGGACCGATGAATACAAAATCCCTGTCGAAGAACCGTGAACCAGAGGAGAGAGAATCGATTTTCGACCTACGGGCGTCACCCATTCTTTGCACCCACAACACACCCCCGCCCAATCATAATTACCAATCTTGCCACCGCACTTTTTGTTGGGACACACGATCCTGCCAGCAAGGTCGCCGCTCGCAAGCATTGGTTCCATCCACTTCATCTACGCCATGTCAGGCCCCTCACACAAGAAGCGAGGGAATCTGCCTTACCGGCTCCACAAAGTAACCCGAACATGCCGGGTTGATCAATATCGGCGGACTCGTTGCCGCCTTGGACCCGTTCAGACCCGTCATGCTCAGACTCGCCGCAGCGCGCAACCCCACGAGCTTCGAGCTGGACGAGAGCTGCGCTGCGAGGTCCGTGCCGCTCGGTGGCGGGGTCGACGTGCGCTTGACGTCCCCCAGCGGCGACGGGACGCGCGTGGGCTCATCGGGCTGCGTCTCAGCCCCAGCCACGCCCTCCTCGAGTGCGTGGGAGAGGTCCCGCCCGATCCCCTCCATCGATAGCGGCGAGGGCTTGAACCCATGCAAGTCGTTCCCAGAGGGACGGCGCGAGATCGCGCCGGGCTTGTCGGTGTCGGCATCTTCGGCGTCGGATTCAATTTCCAGGGCGGACATGGAGAGCGACTCGAGGAGTCCGCGGCCGCCAAGTGCGGCAAGGAAGGCAGGGCGTTCGACGACCACGTTGAATGCGGAGTTGAGCCGTGAGCGAGACTGGCCTGTCGATGGGCGCCGGGAGATGGTCACGTT
>JBBPUC010000393.1:0-22211 GCA_038094375.1 Tubosaeta aff. heterosetosa | reverse complement strand
GATTTGTAAGTAGGTCCAGGACATCTGTAGTGGTTGACGAAAGGGTATTCGCTGGCCGGTGATGCCGCACAAGCGGTTTTTTCTCCAATGTCCAACAAAGGGTACGGGCGGTAATGGAGAGCGCAAGCATCAGCAAGACCCGAGATTAAATTAAATATCCTAAGCAGTGAACAGCCTCTCAGTGAACGAACTGCGAACATCAGTGGCACCGCTTACTTGTCCAGGTACATATCAACCAAGCACCGCATGTCGATGCCGCCTGCTGTAAGAGATATTGTGAGAATTTCTGTTCAACGTTAGTTCTACTTCCGAAAAAGGTAATTCCAGGAGTGCTCAATTCACTGACACTCAAATGATACTCGTCAAACCGGACGCGGCAGAAGATCTTATGTAACAGATTTACCCGAATGAACAGCGTTTTCGTTGTGTAATTAATACTTCTTTTTCTTCGACCAGCCACCTCACAGAAGTTGGGAACGACGATGCTCGCCCTTGGCAGGGCTAAACACGGATGCCAGAATTGAACGTTGTTCGGGACAGATTGGTGCGTCCCGTTATTCTGAGAGACGCGACAGACCAGCTCGCGTGGTATTAACAGTCATCTTTTTCTCCAAAAGGAGCGCAATTGTCGTTGAAGCAGCGTTGCGCCCCTACTACGTCAGCTCTAGTATTTGCGAAACATCCCCACGGCAACAGGAGCACACGAAGCACGTTGGGGTTGAGCCACTCGGTTACTTACCGAACCCAGTATCTTTTGAGGACACGTAGAGACACAATCGATGGCCTGCATTGTGCTCACTTTCCGAGTGGCTCGTTGGGGTTCTCAAAGCTATAAATTGACTCCATGATGGGGCGGTTTGTCCCTACCACTTTCCCCTCACCCATCAGACGCACTTACCCCTTTGCCTGCTCGCGTCCTCTGCTCGTTATCGATCACCACTCTCGCCATACCGCCATAATGGCTAGACAAAACGCACGTCTGCCGTTCGTGCATACAACAATTGTTCCTTATCTGTGCCACTCAGACATTTATGACCTGCAATACATACCGTTTGCGGGTCGGCTGGGACACGAACCTCGTCCGACACAAGCTGACGCACGCCAAGAATGGGGACGAATCGTTAGTGTACCGTCAGATGTTCCGTGACACGACAGTGACAAGTTCTACAGGAAGCTTTAGTGGGCCTGATGACTAGCCGGGCCCAAATCAGCCGGACCTCGATCCGGGTGCGTGTGCCACATTCGGAGCGCTTCTGCCCTCACTGACACGGCCAACAGTATGGGCCAACAACATCCGAGATACGAGGTGTTGCAAAGTGTGCGTAGCTGAGGGCGACATCGCGCCAGACACATTGACCCAATGGGGAGCCAACTGAGCCGGACCTCTTGTGTTGCACCAATTCGACCATCTGGAAAACGTTCCATGCAGCAATTTGAGCCCGTTGATGAGCGGGAGGCCTGTGCAACGACTTGCAGAAATGCTGGTCACTCCGTCTCTCTCGCCGAGTGGTTCAGCACCGCCATGCTGGGCCACTGGTAGCGCTGACATGGACGGTGGAGGAAGCCCGGGGTCGGCAACATGCTCACTGGCCGCAGGATATACTAGATGAGCTATGGAATCCATCGGCCCCGCAAGGTAATAAGCCCCGAAAAAACGACGGCCGTCGTCTAGAATTCGGCGTGAAAAATGCTGTTCGAGTGCCTTTTGGGTCGGCAAGGGCTTCTGGTCCCTTGAAGCCGTTGCAACGCAAATGGTAGCGCTCCTTGCACGACCATCGACCTGACGCTAATCGCGAGCTCGCCACTTCGTCCTCATTGCCGAAGGATTCTGGAATCGAGATTCGTGCTGCTAAATCACTCCACGGTGCCCGGACGGTGAATATGCATGAACATTGCGTAGTAATCTCATACCAAAAGCCGTCCGTGACGCCAAGCGCGCCGAGTCAGGTGTCCTGGGTCGCAACGCGACTGCTCATAGAAAATGTCGGGATTTGGCATTGTATTATCACTCCTTTGGCTCTCTGTCCTCGAGTAAACCCTTGGAGAAGAGGTAGCACCAGTCTTCTCGATCACAACATCTTGATCTTTAAGCAACATTCTGCTATCTTGTCAGTTCTTCCATATCGCTATCCCTTTTATGTTATCGCCCAACTCCAGGCTCATACATCAATATCGCACTCCACCCTTTATCTGATTTCTGCATTCGTAACCGTCTTCAATGAATCTATCTATGGCTATGCTTGCTGCCAACGGTTTGCTTGACAAGGTCGCTGACGACATGTAACTTCACCCAGTTTACGGACGCACACCTGATCTTGCAATTTTGGTGCTCTCTTCTGTCTCTATATCCACGACTGCCTCGTCTACGAGGAGCCTGTGGTCCATGCACACCTCGGTCTATTTGCGAACGTGTCACGCCGAAGGAAGCACGCTTTGTTACCGGTAACTGTTATATATCCATCGCGTTTATTGCATCTAATAATGTTCACTTCGTCAGGCTTACTAACGAACCGACGACCGTATCTTTTTGATTGACCTGCAACTCGCGGTCCTCCCCATTATTGTTCCGCTATGCTTCGTCGTTTGTATACCTGCTTTATGTCCACTGTCTTTAAAATCGCCAGCTGGCGATACCTGAATGAGTAGCAGGGTTGAATGTTAGATATCGTTATCAATATGGTGACAGACAGAAGCCGTTGTGTAGGAGTCAGCCCATCAATGTACCAGTCAGCATGCCGTCACTCGTCATATGACCGTGTGCGTGATCTTTCACGTCCAACAAGAACTGCTTTCGGGTCGCTACTGGCAGCGCTATTTGTGTCGGGTACCGTCAAAACGCCTTGTTACCTCGTTCTCTTGACGCGGCATCGATACCGATTGGTCCCAGACACCAACGCTAGTGTCGAATCGAAAGGTGGCCACAGCCTTGGTCATTCATTCCGGATATTTGACCTGTCAGATCTCTCCGTTGAAAAATCAAAAGAACGCATCGTCATGCCGTCCTTGCGGGACGCTCTTGGGATCCCATCGACACAAGTTCCTATCACCCTCGCGGCGTTTGGATCGTATGTCGTTCCTCTACTGGTTTCCTACGTCGCAATGGCAATGTTAGCAATCACACCCCAGACGCGCGCGTTCCGTGTCGCATTATGGCCTATCGTTACATTACTGGCATTCCGGGCCGGACACTTGGATGTGTCGTTCGGCAAGCCCGAATTCAAGTTCTTCAACGGTGAACTCGTGGTATGTACTGTATTACGAACTCGATCCCAACGGTCTCCCAAAAGATGGCTTTTAGCGTTTCATGATGTGTGCCATTGCACATTCTCTGTCCTGGGCGTTGGCAACAAAACCACTCGTGCGGCATCTCCGCCCTACGAATAGCTCCCCATCAACCATCATGGACGCGCTCGACCTCGTGACGAATCTTCGCGGCATTGGGTGGGACTGGTCGCGCGGACTGTACGTCCCGCGCGACACACGTCCAATCCACCGGATAGGATTCGCAGTCCACACCCTTCTTTCCCTCGTCGCCCACTTTTTTCTATGCAGCGTCTTCCACCAGGTCGTCCAGACGTTTTCCGCGGGCAACCGCTCTAGCTCCCAACCGCGCTCCATCTTTGACGACACGCTCCCGTTTGCCCTATGCTACCTGCGGGCGAGCCTCATCTCGGTCGTGGCCACGCTCATGGCGTATGCCGGGACCCAAATGAACTACGAGCTCGCGACGCTCGTCGGCGTGCTCGTCGTGCGGCAAGACCCTGCACAGTGGCCCCCCGCGTACGCGCACCCCATGCGCGCGACGTCTCTCAGCGCGCTCTGGGCCCGGCGCTGGCACCAGACTCTCCGGCACACCTTGCGGGTGTGCGCGGCGCCATTTGACCGCGTGCTGGGCCGAGCGGCCGCGGTCACCGCGGCGTTTCTGGCGTCGGGGCTCGTGCACCATGTGATTCTGCTCACGTACGATACCCGGGCGGACGCGTGGCGGATGCTGATCGGGTTTGGGATGATGGCACCGGGCGTGCTTGCGGAGCGGGCGTACTACAAGGCGACGGGGCGCAAGGTGGGTGGGGTGCGCGGGTGGGTGTGGACGATGGCGTGGATGATCTTGTGGGGGAACGTCATCATCGATGGGCTCATGCGTGCTGGGATGTACGCGCAGCCGAACGCGGTTAGTAGCGAGTCGCCGTTGTGGAGGATGGTTAACGACGGAGTGGTCAAATTCGATGCTTGGTTGCATGGAGTTTAGAGGGGCTTATCATTGCAAAGCCGACATGCGTCGTGCGCAAGCTGCCTTGTGACGGTCCCACATACGTATCCCTGGACTAGATCCACTAGGACTTTATATACGTCCAACAATTACTAGATCGAGTTCTGCTGTCGTGAACCTGAATTTATTTACGCAGTATGAGCCGTACCCTCGAATCAATCTCACTTATCTCGCGACTGAGGACAAATGCTGGATACCTCAAGGCCGTCTATCGTCGGCACCTCAGGTACATACAGTACACCCGCAATGTTGCCACCAGCGGGTGATTTTGACACTGGACTGACAGATGTGACATGCCACTGCTGTCAAGCCCCATGGTGACGGTGTTCTCAAGCGGTCACATCGGTGCCGACAGTGCCCGTGGGTCACGCTCGTCGACGCGCGGGGGCGAGGATGATAAATGTATACGGTCAATTTGCATCGGATGTCACAGAAAAGAAAATCGTACGAACTCGTCATCGAGCCTAGTCGTTTGGACACGGCGTGTCCCGAGTTAGATCAGGCAGTGATGGCATGGGGCAGCCTGATTCACTGTGTGCATGTCGTGCTCGACGCGTGCGTCACAAGTCTGGACGCGCCAGTGCTACGGGAATTAGTGTCCACGCGCCCCATCTGCGTCTGTCCACGAGGAGTCCTGAGATAAATGGCACAGCGCGCCAGGCTCGGGGGGCACCGACCAACGTGCTCGTACTGCGGTCCTACTGGCTGCCTTTGAATTCAGCTGCTGGCGCAAACCTAAAGTCATCGCCACGCCCGCAACGAGTCAAGGAGGGCCTCCAATGCGGCGCTCAGGAACACGTTTGACGCGCCTCTGGCTCGGGACACCGCCGCCTACTCCCCATTAGTGGGTCTCTGAGCAAGAGCATTAGAAATATCGGACCGTGAAATGCATCATGTCTTGTGATGATTTCACGTTCAATGTGATCCGGTCTGCCATGTCATTGAATATCGATGGCTTCGTTCGGCAAGTAAAAAGGGAAGGAGTTCGGGGACGTGCCGAGTTCCAAAGCTGGATAGATGAGATTAAATGGCTCGCCACACCTCATCCCGGTGGTCAGGATGTATTCTCGAAAAAAAAATAGAAACAGAAGAATTCATACTCTTTACGCCGGGCATCCATTGGCGAGGAACACACATAATAATATTACGACCGCCAGTCGGACCATGTGTATGCGACGGTGTCTCAAGGAAGCGTGCCATTTACGCCCAAGCGGCTGCTCAGAGGGCTCAGACTGTAGGAACAGGACAGGATGCCGAAAGGGATTTCATCAGCAAGTCCCCCATTTTACAAATGCGATCAGGCGCGATTTACCTTCTAGGTAGTCGGCGGCCAAGAGTCTGGAACGAGCACGCGTGCAAGCGAAATGGAAATTGAAAATGGGGTTGGGAAAAATTGCGAGAAAAAGGCAAGGATCAACACCGAGGCGTATTAGGAAAAATTCGGTCGCTAGGACGTACAGTTCTAGCGCGATTTCGGGTGGAATGCGCTCTGTGAATTCAATAATGGGCACGTCTTCTTTGGCACCTGGGCCTTCGTAGTGGGCCTTGAAGGACATGAATTCGCAGATTTTTTCGACGATGGGGGCGCTGTTGGTGGAAGCGGTGGTGGTAAGCGGAGGATTGAAATGCATGTACGGCGCACCGTTCGCTGATTGGACACACGTTGGCCAATGCTTCTTTGAAGCTGCCTGATGTACCGCGGCGGTAATGTGACGAAATGGAAGGTAAGGGTCAAGGTGAGAAAGGGAAAAAGAGATCTCACTGTCGAAGCTGAGCATGTTCTTGAGTGTTCCGCTTATCATGGCGACGCTTCGCCGGATGAGAAAGGAGTGGCCGTCTGAGCTGACGAGCTTGACCCAGCCATCGTTGGGGTCAGACATCGTGGTAAAGTGAGGGTCGGCGTTCGGAGGTGACCGAGGCTCTTGTTTGTCTACTTCATCGCTGTTCATCAGCACACTATGGCTCTGCCCAAGGTATTATATTAATTAAGCTGTGACAAGTATTGCAACACGCTGACGTCTGCGGTCGATCGATCTAGCGAATTATCAAGGTAATGAACTGTGGGCCGTGTCGACAGCACACTGAGCCCACACACAGGAAACAGAGCGCCTTGTCGCAGACCCTGCGCCAGGAATCACGGCCGCACCGCACGACGACAACCTGCGATACTTTGATGTGACGATCCAAGGGCCCGATGGAAGTCCATTCCAACGTGAGTGGTCGTTCACACAGGCGACAGGGGGCTGATGGGCGGACAGAGGGTGTGTTTCGGCTGGAGCTGTTCCTCCCCGAGGAGTATCCGATGAGTCCGCCCAAGGTGCGGTTCCTGACCAAGATATACCATCCAAATATCGGTGAGTACATGGACATGAGGTCGCATGGCCACGTTGCTCGGGTGTGGCGCTGTTATTTTCCGCACGCTCACATAATGCCCGACGGGTGTCTGATGGCATAGATAAGCTGGGGCGTATTTGCCTTGATATCCTGAAAGGTGTGTGCTGTGGTGTGCGAACAGGACGGAGCGTGACGTGTTTGCAGATAAATGGTCTCCTGCGCTGCAGATCCGGACTGTGCTGCTGTCGATACAGGCGCTGCTGAGTGCGCCGAACCCAGACGACCCCCTCGCGACGGACGTGGCGAAACACTACAAGGAGAACGAGAAGGATGCGCAGCGGGTGAGTCGGGAGTGGACGGAGAAATATGCACAGTGATGAAATGTACAGTACACGCTGTTTCAAACTTTATGATGCCGTAAAAGCCCAGACTCGGTCTAGAACGCTAAGCCCGCTATTTACGACCCCAACTCGTCCTTCTCTCCCTAACCCTCATGTCTCTGATCCTAATCGCTGACATCTTCCCCCTCGTCATCTCAAACCTCCTCCCCAGCGACCTCCTCAGCCTCTCCCAGACCAACAGACACATCCGCCACGCCTGTCTGCCCCGCCTCTTCGCAGACGTCCGGTGGCCTCACAAGTCCAAGGCGGACTCTGTCGGCCTCCTCTTCTTCCCCGTCTCCCTCTGGCAGTACTTCAAGTACGTCGCTCCACCTCCCTCTTTGTCCTCTCATCGCGTTCCCAAAGGCACTTCCGTCTCGACTGGCATGACGAGTGGACAGAGCCCGGCCGCATACGTTATGGCTATCTCGATCGCGACGGCATCTACTGCCCGTTCCACATGAACCTCGTCGTACAGGCCATCCCCCTCATGCCAAAACTCACCACGGTCACCCTAAGCACGCCCTTCCTGCCCCCCGAGGCGCTCTACAAGGCCCTTGGCCACTGTCGCGCGCTCTCCTCCTTCAACCTGATCGACACGCCAATCGATCAGAGCCTCATGCAGTTCTTCCCTGCTCCAGTACGTCGCGTAAACCTCACCCCCGTGGGCCAGACCCTCCGCATCGGTGACGGACCAACAGATCCAAAATTCGCAGAGATCACCTACTTTATGCGTGACTGGAGAAGAAAGTACAGGGCACAGGCACATTATCGTGGTTTCAGGGAGATACGCTCCTCGGGGGTCTTTCTGCGTCAACATGCATCCACCCTCACCCACCTCGAGCTAGCCGGAGATTTGGCCGCGTTCACCGGTCTAGCTACCATTGATTGGCCCGTTCTTTCCACCTTCATTCTCCACGGCCGAATTCCAAATCCGAACATCAGTCTCTCTTTTCATGTGACTGGCCCAGCTCCCAATGCGGTCCAATACAACCTCTTTGACGTGCTGCACAGGATGCCCCTCTTGCGCGATTTCCGACTCTTGTTCCCTCAATCAAAATCGACCGAGTTTCGCCTCCTTGATCGTTATGCCCTCTCCAATCCACAAAACATTGCCAAACTTGCCTCCCTCGACAGCTTCGCCATCTCGAATGCCTGCGTCCTCGACGGTATTTTCAACTACATGTCCAATCTTCGGCGGTTAGCCATCATGGCGCTCGTCGACCTCCCACGATGGCCAATTGCACTTTCACACCCACAGGTCGAAAACGTGCTCGCGGATATTGGCGCAAGCAATTGCCCTCTAAAGCATCTGCGTATCATTATCGAAGACAAGCTCACCCCTGACATATGTCGTCTTATCTCAATCAATTGCCCGCAACTAGAAGTTCTCGAAATCGAACGGTGCGGTTACCACGATGGCAAGTCTGTGTCTTCCTGTGTACGTCCGCTCTTCCTCCCTCCTGTTCTCCCCCGTTACCAATATTGTGCCACCCGTTTACACTCGGGTTTCGTCACATGTCCTCATTTGATTGCGGCCATCACTGGAACAGGATGCTGACCCTAGAAACGTTGCTTTCATCTTTCATCGCGCACAGCAGGAATATCTTGAAGCGCTTTCCCCCCTGACTTCCCTACGTGACCTGCGCCTTTGCATGCAATTCCCCGAATACGATGAGGTAGATGACATGGAATCGTGGCGGGTTATACGGCATGAGTGTGCCACCTTTTTTGCACGTGGCCTCAAGTCGCTTCAAAAAATAGGGTTCGAGTATCGCAAGCGCACCGGCACACATCGGTACCAAGACGCATGGCTTGACTATGCGATATGTGTGCGCGAGCCTGAGGAGACGAGGCTCTGTCCCTATCCTCCGCTATGGTATCCCTTTCCCGAGGTCTGGGAACCACAAGTGCTGCGGTTCTAGAAGCAATAAGCACAGCTGCATGTGCCACTTTGTCGTGTTTTCACCGTCGGCACCAGACTGCGTCTGTGCCTTGCTACTTGGCATTTCTGTACGTGGATACCTCGCGGGTTCTGGTCCCATAATTAATCATCTCCAAGCTGAGCTCATGTCCGCCTGTACATGTTTCTCGTTTTCGTCCAGCCATCACATCATCACACACGACGACATTCATGCCCCTCATTCCATATCCCAGCACGATCAAAACGACAACTGTTTTTCCGTTCATTCACACGTGTCAACGGCGCTGATTTTTCTTGCTTTCCATTTCACATTAGGGCTTCAGAGTTGATAATCATGTGTGTCATAGGGTATGATTTCATACACGGTCTCTCGTCATCCAATACATACACATTATTCATGCGTGCGCATCTACGGTCATTTGTTGTATCCCTCCTTTGTCTTTCTTTCTTCTTGGGTTCTGTGGAGCTGGTTATATATATCATTCACGCGTCGACGTGGATCACGATTACCCGGGTTAGGGCGTTCCAATGATCCACTCACCGATCGCCGACTTGTTCCGAGCATGTGGGGACGGGTTCTCGTTGGTCGATCCAGTTTGGGCGACCCTTGTCACCAGGATGGTGTACCGTGTGAGACCGCAGTTGGTTTCTAGAATGCCCCTGGTTCTGGCAGCAAAGGGGCGGGTGCAGTCGCGTGGGCAAGGACGTTCCGAGTCGCGCTATCTATGACATGGCAATATGGGCCTGGGCACAGGCGTGGGCGTGTGTAGGTGGTTGTGGGCATCCGCAGCCCAAGGGCGTGGCGGTGCGGGCGGATGCGGGCTCGCGTGCGCATGGCAGCTGCGGTTCTATCCGCGCCTGGAGAGCCGCACGTGTGATACGATCACGGACGCTGCGGGGGGCGTGACAGATGATATTGATTATCGATGTATCATGTCGATGGGCGGTGCGGATGGGAATCGGAGTAGGGTTCGGGCTCAGGATCAGTGCCGATGTCGAGAGGGGTACGAACGACAATAAAGAGCGCCTATCGAGCGATGCCTTGAATGATTGGGGGCGCGTTGCGCAGAGCGACTGCGGTCTCAACTGAGCGCGACGTTGGAGACGAGGGTTGCGATTGGGCCGGGGGTATTAGAGAATCACTCGGCTAGGAAGTCACCACAGTATTTGGGCGCCGAGGATGATGATCGCGCCATGTGCCTGGGATGGCCAAATCGACCTGGGCATGTCAGACCTGGGCAACGGGGATAGATGAAGATCCGTTCGAAGACGAAGGAGGCGGTGAGCCAGCGGATGATCAGTAATGGAGATTTAGCGGGGGAAGTGGAACTCACTGGGGTTCAATAGGCTCGGAAGAACGAAATGACGTCCAGTCATTACGTCTACATCATGACGACTAGTGGCAGTCTAGCCGTGTGAGGTCCGAGACTCCGGAGTTTAACTAATAAGAAGGCACATAACTGTGAAGAAACAAAAACACTAGCCCACCGCGAGGGTCGAACTCGCAGCCTTCAGATCGCCTAGTTCCTAAGAGTCTGACGCTCTATCCGATTGAGCTAGGCGGGCGATATTGTTTGTTACAACGTGATATCTACTATCAAAACGCTCCGCGATAGAGAAGACTCTGACCCCTCATCAGAACGCTCTTTCGATTTCATGCATTTATCAAGAACGTCCCAGATTGGTAGCCGCCCTTCCAAGTTTAAAGGCACATTCGGCGCAAGTGCTAGAATGTTCCATCAGGCACAACGTTGCATTCGAAATGTGACTCTGAAGACTCTATGACCAGGGGTAATTAACCGTCACTTACGCCGTGTGTGATGGCCGTCATCCAGAAGAGTATGTTTACTTCACTCTACATCGTGTTATTCATTCTAACCTTCACCATGAACGTTCGGCCAAGTCCGAAATGGCCATCTGCAACCACAATAACCGTGTCACCCCGCAGAACGTGATACTAGTGAAATCGGTACGTCTAAAAGGTACGTTCACGGTAGAATGTGCTAGATATGGCCCGCTCACTGGAGACCTGGACACGGCACTTCCTGCGATCACTTCTTCCAACTGCATCCTGAACGACGTTTCAATAAGCCGAGGCATATTTCTTATTCCCGCTATCAACATCACCAGCCTGCACCGCTTGATCCGATAGTCGTAAATGGCGCTGTAAAAGCTCGCAACACGCTTAATACAACTTTATAGGGGCAAAAAGAGTCGCCGAATTGCCCGAAAAAACTCACTCCATGGTAAACGCGGTAGCCGGAGATTAAGATTATGGAAACCCGATCGAAAGTCGTGAGGGGAAGTTTGAGGGACACAAAAACCCACAACGTTATGTGATCCGCCCTGCTGGATGTAGATTTCCCCGCGCGGAGATTACTTGAATCTCGAATCTTGATTGCCATATACCAAGTGTAGAAGGTAGACCCAACGTTCGATTCTTCGCCAGTGATGCGTCCATTCTATGAGGATGGCGTCATCCCCACACTCAACTTACGATGAAAATGGACAAAGTCATCATGCATGCCCGGAAAGGGTTATAAAAACGCTTGTACAGACAAAAGATTGTAGATAATTAGTTAAATATCTGCGATATCGGAGAAGTGGTTGAGGTACTCACATGAGGTAAAGATCTACCCGAAAAGGCTAGTGCCGTTCTCTCTTCGTAACTCCCGCTCGTCTTGAGAAACTTGGACCTATGAGGTTGTTTCTCGTGGCTCCGAGCCTCTAAGTTTGTATGGACTCAAGCGGCAGTGATGAAGACGGGAGTCGTGTGACCCCTTGGTGGAAAACATGGTAATAATGCCTAGAAATCAGTTTACCCTTGGAAGAGAAGGGGGTACTCAAAAGGCTTGGTTGGCGTACTATGGGTAAACTCGATTGCCTCGACGATCAGTTCGCGTCAGCGAAGTTTGTTCCCACGGTGGGCTGCCGTGTCCCCTAAACTCTCACTCTCCTACGACCCGTTTCTTTTTTTTCGTTCTTCAAATGATTCTGTCGCGTTGGCGCTGGTCGCCAACAAGCTAGAAACTGAAGCGCGAGATGTTGCAGGAGTGGCGGTAGAGCACTCGTATTCTCAACAAGTAGGCGAAGAGAGGTTTCGTGTGCTATAATGGTGGTGGGATGATGGCATGCCTCGGCTGTGTTGACCCATATCCTAGCAGCTAAAAAATCCTCTGAAGGTGCATAGGAAATGTGCGCCAATTCAGTAAATGGAGCAAACAGTTCTTGTTTGTCCTCCGTGGCCGCATTGTAGTCATCAATCATCACGAGTTGATTGTACCGATCAACTACAAGGTTCTTCAATGACACCGAGCAGTCAATATGTCCAAGTGGGCAAAGTGAAAGTCCTTCGCGGCCGAGAGCAATGGCCTCATTGAGGTCATCAATACCTCTGAGCTGCTTGTATTAAGAGAAGAGACAAGCCGCAAGGCTGTTCAAAGAATGCCTGCGGTCGGTGTTTCAGGCTGGTAAAGCGCAAGTGCTTTGCGGGCGAGAATATTATTCTCGAACGCGAAGCACTTTCCCTTCGTCCATCTGATCACTCTGGGCCGTTGAACAGCCTTGCAGTTGATCTCTTCTCGCACTACAAGCAGCCATGTTGGATGCATCCTCAACAAGGCTATTGCCTCGTTGAGATATTCGTTGGCCCCGAGCTGTTTATACCGAGACGAGAGATAAGCTGCAAGGTTATTCAATGACTGCGAGCGATCAGGGTGTCTAGGTGGACGGGGTGAAAGTGCTCCGCGGTCGAGAATGATGGCTTCGTTGAGGTCATCAATTACCCCGAGCAGCTTGTATATAGAGGATAAATCTT
The DNA here is from genome assembly GCA_038094375.1 of Tubosaeta aff. heterosetosa. Lineage (NCBI taxonomy): Eukaryota > Fungi > Basidiomycota > Agaricomycetes > Boletales > Boletaceae > Tubosaeta > Tubosaeta aff. heterosetosa. The sequence continues at coordinate 9,486 of JBBPUC010000393.1, read as the reverse complement.
CCGCAAGGTTATTCAATGACTCTGAACAATCAGAATATCTAGGCGGGCAAAGTAAAAGTGCTTCGTGGCCGAGAGCAACGACCTCAATGAGGTCAATTTCCCTAGCTGCTTGTACCGAGAAGAGAGGCAAACCACAAGGCTGCTCAATGGATACGAGCAATCAGGGTGTTCAGATGGGCGGAATGAAATTGCCTCGCAGCCGAGAACCACGGCCTCCTCGAGATCATCAACCCGCCCGAGCTGCTTGCACCGAGAGGAGAGATAAACCGCAAGATTGTTCAATGAATATGAACGATCAGGGGTCCAGGTGGGAAGTGAAAGTGCCTCGCGATCGAGAGCAATGACCTCATTGAGATCATTGATCCTTCCGAGCCGATGGTACCGCGAGGGACCGCAAGATTGTTCAACGAGTGTGAATGATCAGGGTGTCTGGATGGGCGAAGTGAAAGCGCTTCGCGGTCGAGCATAATGGTCTCGTTGAGGTCATCTATCCCTCCAGACTGGTCGTGCCGAGAGGAGAGATGATCAGCAAGGCAGTTCAAAGAATACGGATATATGCATTGCCATGCTATGCACTGTGACCTTTATTAAGACATATATTTGGGGCGTTGAGCCACCGAGCGCTCATGCAACGCTCTTTTCCCTTTCCAATGCCTACCCACAGCCTACCAAGGATGGTGAGCGTAGGGCATCATCATAAAAGGAGACTACTAACGGGGAGGCAAGTCGGAATCCGGTCAAGGCAGGAACCAAGCAAAAGCGATTGAAATTCATATCAACGAAATGAGGATAATATCGCCCAAGTTCATCGATGATGGAAAGTATGTTGTGGGCGCCTGGCCCCCGAGTGAGATTCGCCGTTGGAGGGTGGAGGATGGAAAAGAGGTAGGCGAACCAATGTCTGATCCGTGGAATGTTTGGTGCATAGCAGCTATGCGAGAGGGAAAGCGTATCGTAACTGGGACGCAGCTGGGAGTAACGGTGTGGGATGTGGAGAGTCGTGAAAAGGTCACCGAATTCTACGTGGGTGATGTTCTGGACGGCCATCGACATCTCTCCAGACGGTAAGAGGATTGCAACGGCAGTGTCCCCTCGCGCGCCGGCTGTCTGGACATTCACTGGCAGGCGACTCTTCCGCCTCAAAGACCCAAACGTGTTCCGTCGAGCCTTCGGGAGTAATCAAATCATCTCGACAATCCAGTTTTCGCCTGACGGACACCTCATTGCCACCGCCTCTCATTTTGACAAGCCCTTGCGTGTCTACGACAGACATAATGGTCGCTTCGTCGTCGATTTCCCTATCAAAACCAACTCGCTTGTTTGGGCTGGCAGTGGCCAACTCTTTGCCGCAACGCCTGACAACACGGTCTCCTGCCTCGATGTGTCTACTGGGAAAATAACACCTGTTGGATTGCCCAATCCATCCTTCCATGACCTCAGATGTATCGCCCTTTCACCCAATGACAAGTTTCTCGCCGTCTGCTCTGGCTCACGTTCGCCATCGCTCACGTTCGTAGACACGAAAACACACAAGCGAATTGGAAACAAGATCTCGCATTCACATCACACTGTCTCGTCTATGGCTATCTCCGCAAACTATGATATTTTGCTCAATGGAAAGGACATACTCCACGGACACAAAGAAATCGACGGAAGTGTCATCTTGCGGAATCCTTGTGGTGGCCTTCTCTCTATCTACGTTACCAATGTAGGCCTATTTGCATAATAGGTCTGGTACATGGTTTGATCTCATGCTAATTGTTTTGCTGGCTGCAGGATACATCGCGTGGGAGAGAAGCCTTGCACACAAGAAATCCAAAGGGTGGGCCAGAAGATGTGATCCAGTCTCACCGTGAAGTAGGCACGAGTTCAGGTAGGCACATCAGCACCTTCACTTTCATTCTTCAATCTCCATCCTATAGATGGGACAATAGAGAATCTTCGAAACGAGCCCGATCGCTCACAACGCGGAAGTAATAATCTTGAGGAGGCTGTCCTGACGCACGAGGAAGATTCAAGTGCGTTATTTGTCGCCCTCGTCTACACCTCCCTGAATGTTTCATATAAATCATGCAAAACAATAGCAAACCTTGAGAGATCCATCCATGGCCTACGTATCCAGTCTATGGAATCTCAGCGTGCAGCTAGGCATGCGAATTATAACCTGAACGAGACCGCTGTGTCGCCTCGCGAACACTTACCCTCTCAAATGAGTTCAAGTATGTTCACTGTATCTCTACTTGCACCCATGGTCGATCACGGTTGTATAGCTGGCATTTCCGTGGACTTTCATGTCCACCAACAGAAATATCTATGTGAGGCGCTGTATAATGAAGGTCGCATAATGGATGCTGCGTTATTGCTTCTCGAAATCATAGGTATCATAAGCCAGGACGCAGACGCGGACGAAGTGATCGTCCACTGGGTTTCAGGTGCGTTTTCTCGCTGCAGCCTCCACGTGACGTTTATGCTCTACTAGAGTTTACGAGCAAATGTACTGAAAGTTTAGAAAAGATTGGAGATCTGGCATCAAGCGCTGGGAAACACGAAGAAGCCCTTGTAGCCTACTCTACAGCGTTATCTCTCGGTTTCTCCACCTCTGGCGATCTTCTAACTAAATGGGCAAGAAAAATATCTGTTCGTCAATCAATGGAAGAGGTCTTAGGTGTAGTTGCCAAGGTATATACATTCCATGTGACAGCTCGTATCCTGGCACTATTGTTTTCTCGGGATAGTTCAAGTTTGCAAGATTTGACATCTATCGAGCCATTTGTGACGCCCTGGAAGGAGATGGGCGTATTCGGGATGCTGTCGAGTATTTCTGGCAGATGCACCGCGAGCTGAGAGCTGACGTGCGCAATCAAGATGAGCGAAAGAGGTGGCAATATAGTAGGTGTTCATATAAATGACGGGTATAAAGTCATCTGAACTCCTGGAATAGGCTTCCGATGGCGTTGCATAAAGAAACTAGAAAAGTTTGGTGACGACGCAATGGCCTCCGAGAACTATGACCAGGCTGTCGACCATTTCTCGATCCTGCTATCGCTCGAACCATACAATAGAACTGAGGTCCAGGTCAAGTTGAGCAAAGCACAAGGATCTATCAAACTACTGGAGGACGCGCTTAGAGATGCAGATGAAGTTTGTTCGTCGTTGCATAGCATCAGACAGGATTTGACTGTTTCAATACAGTTTATCGGAATCGACCCATCATTGTACCAGGGCTACGAGATGAGGCACGGAGCCTTACACATGGCAAAACGGTATGCGGAGGCCGTTGAAGCATTCGACACAATGCTCTCGAAACTGGATGCGTCTCCTGATGGGAGTATTCGCGGTAAGCGAATCGTTAAATATGTTCTTGAGCCGTTAAGATGTTAATCATCATAATCACCAGAATTTCGTCAACGATACGTCGACGTCCGACCTACGATCCGACGCATCGTCGAGCAGGCCATCCGCCCAATGCCACGGGTACTGATTGATACTACGACTGGCCGTCTCTGTGACAAGAGACAGCTAGCAGAGGCATTTGAAGTACAACCGATCTATGCTGAGTTGGTATCATCTATGATTACCGAGCTCGACCATACACGCATTTCGAGAGAGGTCAAGAAGTTCTACCAATATGTGACGTTCTCGCACAAGTGGCAAAACGATGAACCTCTCCTGCAGAAAGTTGAACGCATCACCGTCTACAAGCTCGAAGTCTCACCCGCGAACATCAAGTTGCAGTCGTTTTGCACGCTCGTGCAATCTCTCGGGTTTCGGTGGGCCTGGAGTGACACGTGCTGCGTGGACAAATCGAACCACATAGTATTGCAAGAATCATTGGTTGCCATGTTTTCGTGGTATCGCGGCTCGTCTCTCACGATCGTTCATCTTCTGGGTGTCTCGTCAGAGTCACAGGAGCCTGGTGATCTCGAAGAAAGTATTTGGAACACGCGTGCATGGACATATCAAGAATATGTAGCCTCCAAAGTTGTCCTGTTTTTTACAGAGGATTGGAAGCCATACCTCGGCTTGACATTGGCCAATCACAAGGAAGCCCCCGAGGTTGTTTTGGAGATGGAAAATGTGTCTGGGTTTTCCGACAGGGAGCTGGCTATCCTGCAGCCTGGCCTTGAGAGGGCGCGCGAGAAGCTGTGCTTGGCTTCAACCCGCCAAACGACTCTTGTTGAAGATGCTGCATACTCATTGCTCGGCATCTTCAATATTTCTATCCCGGTCATTTACGGCGAGGGCAACCGTGCGGTGGGCCGTCTCCTGGAGCATATCCTGACTGGATCTGGTGATGTCACCATTCTTGCCTGGACCGGCACGCCAGGTGGCTACAATAGCTGTTTACCCGCTGACCTCGGTGTTTACCAACAAGTTGTACCACCACATGTTCCACCTGTCATCGAGGAAACCAGACTGAACCGGGTAACGACGGAATTGCGCTCATCTCTCACTGACCTCTCGGTTGTGTTACAACTGTACGATCGGCTTCATGAGCTACCTTCCCCTTTCATTGCTGCAAACCGTCTGCGGCTCCCTGGCATTGTTTTTCGCCTCACAAAGCTCGTTCATGCATCGGGCCCGAATCCCGAGACGCATCTGCACGTGTATCGTGCAAAGATGTGGGTGTTTGGGGATATAGAGATCGCAACGACGGACGATTTGACTGGGATGAACGTTCTCTACCTTGTTCATCCGTGGATCCGCCCGTTGCTCGATCAGGAATTTTCGGACAGGGAGACGATTGGGACGACCGAGACGACCGAGGACCGCACGACACAAGCGCTCCGGCTGGTCGTTCGTCTGAGCCTGCCTTTTGGGGCGTTGTTGTTCAAGCCACTATCACGCATCGAGTATAGGCGTGTTGCGGCAGACAGTTTGATCATGGTGCAGATTCGCAACGAGGTTCCGTTGACGCATCTGGTGGACAATATCCGGACGATCGAGGTGCAGTAGTATTCACCCATCATGATTCGATGACGATACATTTTGTTTCTTATTTTGTTCCCTGGTTACACCTATTCGTTACCATCCCTTGATTTAAGTGTAATGTACATTAATGTGAGTGGGAAGCATGCACTTCAGTCATTGGAGATGGAAAGTGCATCATCGCTTGGTCAATTGGGGAGGTCGTAATGGAGCGCAGAGAGTCACGAAATCGGAAAAAGTGATGCCTGTAAGTTAAAAACCTGGGAATCAAAACGAGGATTTCAAACGACCCCAGCCTGTTGCTCACTGGCAAGCGACTGACAGCCGCTACGCATTTCTAGGCTGCACGCCAGGGATGGGATTTGCTCACCCAAACCATATTGATTGTAAGGCGCTACTTTGCAGAGTGCTAGTGTCACTTTTGCCATGACACTACTCCCTCACTCCCTCCGTTTCACCTCTCCATGACACACATGCAACATAATACAAGAAGTGTTGTTAGGGAAGACAAGAACGAACAATTGACCATCCTTGACGTGATGGCCAGGATACTGTGCGACAGTCGATAGCGGCGTGCGAAGACATCTCCAATGATGAGTGACTCTGACTTTGTGGAGACCTGAAGCTTGAATTCGGGCTCGTATCCCCTGTTGTGATCGCAGGTCAACTAGATGTGTCCTTCATTGACATTTTCCACAGCCCGCAAGTAACATGATATGAGACACATAAGTATGTAGTATAGTACAAAGCTAGCAGAAAGCTTGATCACAGTGTAAAGCTACGCACCAAGATGTATGTAAAGAATGCGCTGGTCCATTGGAATATCCACCTTCCTCAGCGTCATCCGCAATGCCTGCGCTGCACGGGTGTAATCCAGACGACCCGACTCATCCTTCATGAATTTATAAAACATGGACGTGACCTTATTCGTCTCGGCATCGTCTACAGCCCACATGGTACCGATAACGGAACGAAAGCCGGCGAATTGCATTGCAGACGCAAGATGGATATTCTCATCTGGACACTCTTTGTCTCCGACCGTCGTGCAGCAGGCGGACAGATATGCAAATTCAGGATTCCGCAAATCACACTGGATGATACGCTGTACTGTGAGCCGCTCATCATAGAGGGCGAACGCAGATTCGAATGGCTGTCCCTCGTTTGGGATTCCATGACACGCAAGGTGTACCCACTCATTTTCTCCTAGCTTATCAACGACATTGGTAATGCAGGAGTCCTGTCCTTCGATGCACGTAAAAGTTGCGAGACCGTCGACAAGCTCCCCAATATCAGCCAATTCAGTGCCGACAGAGGGAAGTTTGTCTGAGCCTGTCGCTTGCGCTTGACCGATAGCGATGAAGTGCGTCCCCCCAGTCGCAGAAACAGATGAGGTAGGTCGTCGGGTATGAATAAGGGCAGTTAAAGTGATGGTGTAAGAAGAGATGTAGAGATCTGAAACACCCTTCTGGTGCTTTCCATAAGGAGCGGCAGCATGAAGTGGCAAAAGAGAGAACTCGGCAGTAGGGCACCACCAGATGCGTGATCGAGGAGGGCATATTGTATGGAGGACATTGACGATGTGGGAAACGACATCATCCCAGAGGTCCCGCAAGAAGAACTTGAACCCTCTCGATACGCTCAACGCGTCCATCCTCTTTGAAAGCCAAGTCAACTGACGGAGCTTCGATGACAATTTTTGAACGTCTGCTTTCGTCACCGGTAGCGGGATGTGAACAGGATTTTTGTCTGCAAACACTACGACCGCATCACAGCCATATTTACTCGCATTCACGATGATAACCGGTCCGCCAGCGGCCGCATGTTGAAGATCGGAGAATAGAAGGGGAAGAAGAAATCGGGACTGATTGGGCAACTCCCGAATCTTGGAGACAACCTTTTTTAGCTCAAGGTTAAAACGACAAACCCGATCATGCTGATCTGCATCGGGCGACTGGAGTGTCATGCGAATGAGTGAGGTCAGGCGTCTGAACTCATTAGCCAGTGCCTTGCCTTCGGGCCCTGATGCGATGACATCGTCAAGTGGAGAACGGAGTCTAGTGAGTTGGGCCCAGAAAACGGCGCGACCTTGCTCAAGAAGCTCGACTGCCTTTGTAGCAGACTTATTTCGAAGACAAGCTGAAAATGCGTCTACTCCAAGAGAGGATGAGATAGACCTGAGTATGGCGAGGTTTTGAGGCAGAGGTGGCAGGGAAGCCGTATATTCAATAAGTAGACGAAGAGCTGTTTCATACGCGATAATGGTGGTAGGATGATGGAACATTTCAGCTGTGTCGACCCATACCCTAGCAGCAGTCAAATCGTGTGAAGATGGCGCATCGGTAACACGCAGCAACTCAGCAAAGAGAGCGAATAGTTCTCGTTTGTCCTCGAGGGCTGCATTATGGTCATCCATCTTCCTGAACCACTCGCGCCGAAAGTAGAGATAGCCTGCAAGATTTTTCAATGACTCTGAGCGAGAAGGGTGTCCAGGTGGGCGAAGCGAAAGCGCTTCCCGGTCGAGAATAATGGCATCACTGAGGTCATCAATCCCCCCGAGCTCCTCGTACCGAGAGAAGAGACGAAGCGCGAGGTTGTTCAATGACTTTGAGCGATCAGGGTGTCTAAGTGGGCGAAGTGATAGTGCTTCGCGATCGAGAAGAATGGCCTCATTGAGGTCCACAATACTCCTGAGCTTATCATAGCGAGAGAAGAGACGAACCGCAAGGTTACTTAATGTCACAGAGCGCTTAGAGTGTCCAGGTGGGCAAAGTGAGAGTGCTTCGCGGTCGAAAACAATGGCCTCATTGAGGTCATTAATTCCCCCGAACTGGTCGTTCCGAGAGGAGAGAGCGAATGCAAGGTTGTTCAATGAGTTCGAGCGACCAGGGTGACCAGGTGGGCGAAGTGAAAGAGCTTCGTAGTCGAGAACGATGGCCTCGTTGAGGTCATCGATCCCCCCAAGTTCGGTGTACCGAGAGGAAAGCGCAATTGCAAGGTTGTTCAATGACGCCGAGCGATCAGGGTGTCCAGGTTTGCGGAGTGAAAGCACTTCGTGGTTGAGAACAATGGCTTCGTGGAGGTCATTAATACCCCCGAACTGGTTGTACCGAAAGAAGAGAGCAATTGCAAAATTGTTCAATGAGTCCAAGCGATCTGGGTGACCAGGTGGGCGAAGTGAAAGAGCTTCACAGTTGCGAGCAATGGCCTCATTGAGGTCATTAATTCCCCCGAGCTGCTCATACCGAGAGTTGAGGTCAATCGCAAGGTTGTTCAATATTTGCGAGCAATGAGGGTGTCCAGGTGGGTGAAGTGAAAGTGCTGCACGGCCGAGATCAATGGCCTCATCAAGGTCATCAATCCCCCCGAGCTGCCCGTACCGAGAGAAAAGGTGGGCAGCAAGGATGTTCAATGAGTTCGAGTGACGAGAGTGTCCGGGTGGTGAAAGTGAAAGTGCTTCGCGGTCGAGAACAATAACTTCGTTGAGGTCATCAGCCCGGCCGAGGTGGTTGTACCGAGAGGAGAGCCGAACCGCAAGGTTATTCACTAATTGCCAGCGATCAGGGCGTCCGCGTGGGCAAAGTGAAAGTGCCCTTCGCCCAAGAAGAATGGCGTTATTGAGGTCATCTATCTCCTTAAGTTGCTTGTACCGGGTGAAGAGATCGGTCGCATGCTGGTTCAACCTGGCAATTTGCGCTGAGTCGTCTTTCGGCCGGCGAAATTATTAGTGGAAGGTTGGCTCGATTAATATTATTCTCACCTCGGTTGAGAGTGGCGCGAGCCTCTGAAAGCGACTCTTTAACTGGGTGACTTTCCATGACAAAATGGTAATAAATACCTGCTGAATTCGTCTGGCCCATGCTTGTAGATGGTGGTTTGAAGAAGTGTTGATCAACGAACAGATTAAGTAATTCTTGATAAAGCGCTGCAAGCAAAAGTTCTACTGTGGATGATGGCCAGGCGTTGAGGCTTTATGCGAACAGCGTGCTATTCCTCATTCGTGTCCAAGGACAGATGTCAGGTCAAACACCCAATGTATTCGGCAATCCGTGTCATGTCATCGCGGCGCACCCAGTGACAATTGGATTGTGAAACTTAAATTCATGCACTTATCCATAGAACTCCCCTCGTTAACCGTCCCCAGCCCTGTAATTTATCTCTGCTGTATCAACGGAAACAGGCCATCGTGAGGTCGCAGTGATGGATTAGACAAGATCATTGCCCAACCATCAGCTCGTCCACGACCCGAGCACACATTTTTTCTCGACACCTGGAACCCCTCACGAGGATGTTGTATGAACACTCCATACTTCTCTGTTGCGATGGCACTAGCGATGGCATTTGCGATCAGGTTGACGAGGGCATGTGATCAGTGGGCAAGGACGAGACAGACTTGATCATGGCTGCTCTAGTTTGGAGGTCCGTCGTGACGAGGTATCATCTTACCACACCCACCGTATCGTCCAACGCAGATCAACTGGGTAGACGTGACTTCTCAACCAGGGCAAGATATACACCGCACTCACCGAGGATATCCCTCAATCCAAAATGTACACGCAT